>JAVQIZ010216861.1:0-32339 GCA_036023535.2 Galaxias brevipinnis
GGAGTACAAGACTACCTATCCATAGACCCATTTTTTACATACTACCAAGGCAGCCAAGGTAGTTCCAGCCTAGTGATTCTATATGTGTCTAAGTAGCACAAGTTTGATTGTTTTATCGCAACCTGCATCCCTTGGATTAGCTGCAATGATTCATTTTTACAGCTGCACAGCACATAAATCATAATATCAATTATCACAAGTTTCATATGTTACTTTATTGCAAGAATTCGTTATATTATGACCCATGTAAAAATTTCTCATGACAATAAAACATAACCTAATGCTGTGCAAAATGATCATAAAAACAATACAATTAATATTGTTGTTTATTATACTATTATTTTTATTCTTACTATTATAACCCTTTATTTATTCAGCACTAAACAAACTTAACAAAGTTACAGAGTACATTGTAAATCAATGCAAAAAATATTGAATAAAAATGAAAACACAGAATAACACCGATGGTAGAAGGAAATAGCCTGCCTGGCCTTTACCTTCACAGCCATCTTTTTTATTATGACAGTGATGACAGTTGGCATTCTTTGGAGAGAAGTGCACTAAATTGCATGCCATCTATAAAGTTTCCCCAGAACAGGACAGCTCAGATGATAGATCTGTTTCCCTTTTACAGACACCTACATATCCCCACAGTCATCTCTCTATCCTATCCTTTAACCTTACCTCACATTCAGATAGGAGCATTGTTTACACCCATCCTTATGCTGTTAGTATAATTCAGGAGAAATAAAAAATGTTTCAGGTGAAATATAGGTGCAAAAAGCATTAGCTAGTATTTTAAGGATAATAAACTTTTATGATGATATGAATTTTTTAAATATATCGGTCATATGCTTATAGCATATGATTACGCTATAAAATCTGACAGACGAGGGATTAGGTGTCTTATGAAATTGAACATCATGCAAAGCCACAATGACATTGCATAAGTGACTGGTTTTAAACATTGATATCTGACAGAAAGGCCATCTATTCAGTTTTGCATGTCCTCCCTGCACAAATCCTTTTATCATTTTATATTTTACTCTGGTAAACAATGTCCCACCTGTTTGTTTAGTGCATTCATGTAGGAGCATCCATGTGCCATGGGACATGCTCAGTACCTCTTAGACATAATAAGAAATGTGATTCAAGCGAGCCTTATCATTTGCATACCATTATATATAGGCATATATAATGGAATTGCAAGTAGCTGTCCCCCCATGGTATTCTTCTTCTCACAAGATTTCAATACCAATTTTGCATGCGATGATTGAACATCATGGATATATGTATGTGGAATATATGTGTTAAAAGCATGTTTGAATGCCCACTCCAACATTAACCGAGGTCAAATTGTTTCTGCTTATGCGTGCACTAGATTGAGTCATGAAATGGGGTTGGAATTGTTTAGGGATTTGGAATGCTGCCTGTATTTCTGACATAATTTTGTCTTCTCTTTCTTTCCCTTCCCAGGGCAAACAAGCTGTAAAAGAGCTGATTAGAACTAAATGGATGTAGAATCTAATCTGGAAAAGTATTTTGGCAAGTCCCTGCAAGCCTGCTCCCTCCCAATGTCATCACACCTGCATGCCTAACTGGCAAACACAGGACAAAAGAAAACTCTCTCCCATTTAAAAATCAATTTTAAAGCAATCTGTTCTTTACTGTTAGGGAATTTAATTTAGTGACACATTTTAGTAGAGCCTACCTCTGGCCCCCAAACCGGGCTACCAGAGAGCTGTTGTATTGAACTGAAGCGGACAGTGTATTAGAGACAGAAAACGTGACCTTTAGTTGTGCACTGAAAAGGGAACCCCCTTTTTTGCTAGAGGCTAAAAGCTGTTATTTTATAAAAAAAACTGAAAAAAGGAGAGTACCATGACAAAAAATGAAAAGCATAGCACTTCGGATACATTTGTGTACACACACCAGCAGTGACACGCTTCAGCGCAATTCTCATTTGTGTCAGGCAGGCAGTATGAAAAGTCTGTATTGATCAACGTGCAGGCACAAGTAGCGATGAGGATGATTTAAACCTTTGAAAAAAGACCAGGGGAAAAGGAAGAACAAGGTTCCGGGGGCAAAACCAAGATGGAGCAAGATAACAGCACCCTAGAACTTTTTTATGGCAATATCACAGAGATTCCCGAGATTACAATAACCTCTGCGCCATGGGACGAGGGCACGCTATTGGGCCTTCAGATATCTCTGTCTGCTGTGCTAGCTATTGTCACCCTGGCAACTGTGTTGTCCAACGCCTTTGTCATCGCCACTATCTTCCTCACCAGGAAGCTCCACACACCTGCCAACTTCCTGATTGGCTCTCTGGCTGTGACAGACCTGCTTGTGTCCATTCTGGTCATGCCTATCAGTATTCTCTACACAGTCAGCAAGACGTGGTCACTGGGACAGATTGTGTGTGATATCTGGTTGTCTTCTGACATCACCTTCTGCACAGCGTCCATCCTGCACCTGTGTGTGATCGCACTGGACCGCTATTGGGCCATCACGGATGCTCTGGAGTACTCAAAGAGGCGAACGACGCGCCGAGCCGGGCTGATGATTGGGGTCGTGTGGGTCATCTCTATTTCCATCTCCATCCCACCTCTCTTCTGGAGGCAGGCCAAAGCCAGCGAGGAGGTGACCGAGTGCATGGTCAACACAGACCAGATCTCCTATACCCTTTACTCCACCTTCGGCGCCTTCTACGTCCCCAGCATCCTCCTCATCATCCTCTACGGGCGGATCTACGTGGCCGCCCGCTCACGCATCTTCAAGACGCCGGCGTCCTGCGGGAAACGCTTCACCACGGCACAGCTCATCCAAACCTCCGCAGGCTCCTCCCTCTGTTCCATTAACTCCACTTCCAATCTGGAGGCGCACCTGCATGCCGGATCTGGAGGTGTCGGAGCAGCAGCTGCAGGAGGAGTAGGAGTAGGAGGAGGAGGAGGAGGGTCACCCCTCTTCACAAACAGTGTAAAAGTCAAGCTGGCAGACAGCGTGCTGGAGAGGAAGCGTCTCTGCGCGGCAAGGGAGAAAAAAGCTACAAAGACGCTGGGGATTATACTGGGGGCGTTTATCATCTGTTGGCTGCCCTTTTTCGTGGGCACGCTGGTGATGGCTATCTGTAAGGAGTGCTGGTTCCACCCAGTGCTGTTCGACGTCTTCACGTGGCTGGGGTACCTCAACTCACTCATCAACCCTGTCATCTATACCGCATTCAATGACGAGTTCAAACTGGCCTTCCACAAACTCATGAAGTTCAAAAGATGCTACTGACGGCTTACTAATAGAGCTCTGAACATTGCAAATAAAGTAAATACACATAGATTCTATCAATTTTCTATATCTAGTAGTTCCTTAGTGACATTCATAGAAGTAATATTGGGGAATGATTAAGTTTACAGGATTTATGGAAAACTGTAGGTTGGCATATGTTGAGGTTATAACACATGCTTTTGTAATGGGTTTTAACATTGGAATTCCCTAATTCATGAAAATATGATATTTGCTATGCTGTCATGACACCATTGCTTTCAAGATGACCTCTCGATGCATGAATAAAAACATAATTATTTCCAGGACTAAAGAACTCGTATGTATGAAATATCTATTCAATGCCAAAGGCAAATAATTTCCATTCCAACAACATCATTAGTATTCCAATGTAGAGAGACCGATCCACCCATTTGGAAAACAAGGAGATTGAAACTTGGACTGGAGGTAATCCTATGGGACTGAAAAGCCATGTGATTTTCTGTATGTTGTGTTGTCACATTGCGGATGTGGCATATAAAAGGTCATCTTCTGTACAACAATAATGTGATACAGTGCAGCAAATAGATATACTACATAAAGATTTAGTCATACTGTGAATAACTCTGTCTGTGTGTGTTCATCTGTCCGAATGTGTTGAAGAAGGTGTGTGGAAGGGTTATTCAGGGAACACAAGGTCTAGCTTGAGAGACTAATGGTACTTTCACACAGCAACGGTAAGTGAACTGTGTGTGTCAGGTGGGGGCTTTATAGTGGAAACCGGAATATTGTGGCACAGATTATTCATAATTGAGCTTTTTATATTTGAGGTGGCAGAGTCAGTAGCATGGATTCATCTAACTTGAGTTGAGTGGGAACTGCAGTGGAGCACTAGTGCTGCAGGGTCCAGTCGTATACTCTACATTAGTCACGTATCTTGTCCTCCCACTGGATCTTACACAATATTTTCCACAGATACAGAGTTACACAACAAAGGCCTAAACTCTGTTCATGCATAGTTGGGGGCGTCAAGGGACAATTATTAGTTGGTGCATACTTATGAAAGAGTGACATAGTGAAAAAGTTTAGGTCTGTGTGTGTGTGTGTGGGTATGTGTGTGTTTATGGGTGCATTTGTGAAAGAAATATTTTGAGCCTTCACAGAGAAATATCAACCCAAACCCAACAGCTCTTGAGCGAAGATTTAAGATGACCTACAGCACCTCAGACTGTCTCTGCCATCAATTCTTCATGATTTCCTTTAAAGTGCTAGCTATATATAACCAGGACATAGCTAGCACTTCTCTCCATGATACTGTAACCTGCAGCTCTCTCCCCACCTCTCCAGTGGTTCAGCCATGACTTCTTTGATCCAGGATCATCATTCATTGGGAAAGGTAATGCTTCATGAAGGACGACTGCTGCACCTCACCATATGGATGAAATGGGCCACAAAACCATTGCCATCCGTGCATTATTTACAGTTAATTTAGTTGGTCCACTTTGGCTAATCATGCTAAAGCAGCGTCTCTGGCCTGCTCAGAGTCTTAATTACCCACGGAATAGATCCTCAAATAAAAACAATTAGGGAAACACATGGGAGATTTTAAGAAATAACACATTTTTAAAGGAATGTTATGTATACCCTCTTCAAGGTCAAATCAGTTGTGTAGCCTAAGAAACATCTGGTCACCATTACAATGTGATGCTGAATGCAGTTAAAGGTAAAATGCCATGGTTGCTCATCTTCACCAGACTCAAACAAATAATGAAAAGCAGTTACTCACAGAGAGAGCATTAAACACAGTGCAATTAGCCAGCTTGCCATTGATTTCCTCCGTAGGGAGGCACCAGAGGTTACAAAGTTGTCTCACTTGATTAGGAGCAGACGACGAGGAAACCAAAATTGCACTATCCATTTATCGAGCCAAGATTAGAAAGAAAGGTACAACTAGTTCTGACACTTTAGAGAAGAGCAGAAGTGGGATGGCTTCAGATAATGTGAAGGCTCCCTCTGACAAAACCACCAAAAGGTCAGATTTACACTTACCCTCCTGGGATTGAGGATATCCCATTTTGACATGTTTTAGGGGAATCAGGAGAGGTATAGAAATTACAGTGCTACTAGGCTAACAGAATTAGCCCAAGGGGACCATGCACCATATGGGCTGGTCATAGACTGCTGCTACAGATCATGTTCACTGAGTATGGCCAGATTAGCATTTTTACAGGAATGGCACTGAGTTATATTGCAAACTTCTCAAAGCCCCAGTAGTGTAGTCTTAGCTAAACAAAATGGCTTAAATAGCTTTTGTCATATTAATAATGTTATTGCTATTTTAATAAGTTTTAATTAATCTTAAAATGTCTTTTAAAAGTACCACAAAAGTACACAATCTTTGATATTTTTCCTGTAAGAGAATTATTTAAACTGACAAGTGATCTATTTAAGGCCGGGACATTTGCGACGCTATACACATCTTATTATTCATTTATGAAATTCATCTTCGCTGGACTAAACTTATTGTGAACTCAGGGATCACATTAGAGCTTTAATCTCGGGTCCACCCACGTGTGACTCGGATCTACACTATCCTCGCTGTTTGCCTGTCATGGTGTGTAAGCTACACTGAAGTACAGTATTTCAGCCTGTGAAGATTTCAGCAGGGTTTTTCTTTGCCAAAAGTAAGTTGACCATCTCCTTCACCAAGAAGGCAGACGGCAGCAGTGAGGAAATAATACATTGTGGTTCTTTTGCTGGTTTGCTCCAAAATATCTTTGTTAATTGCTTTTCACAAACGTTGGTGGAACCAACCAAACCAGTGGGAACAGAGTGCTTATCCCATTTCTTAACATGTGCAGAAAGATGACCTGGTTTAGCTTTCAGTCTGGACCAAGGCTTTAAAAAGTAAAGGGGAAATTATCCCTCCCAACTAAATACACTACTATGTGATTGGCAAGTGGTAATTGAAAAACATGTACACCACATGTACTTTGTAAAATAGATCAGATACAAAATATATACAAACAAATAAAACAGCATAAATGTTACATGTGCATGTGTATTAAAAAGTGAGGTGTAATGGAGTAAGGAATTATTTAACTTTGTAAAGTGTTGTGTAGAAAAGTAATTACTGACATTGAGCTCTTTTTGAAATTGCTGTTCTGATTACTGTTACATTTAAATGCTGGCAAGAGGAATAATTAACTTAGTCATTAATTTTTCCACTTTGATATTTTCTTCCCTGCTTTTCCTCAACAATTCCAATCACAAAGCATTAGAGTTATAAACGTTTAGAGAATTATTCTAATGCATACTGCCAACTAAACAGACTCTGGCATTCTCTCTGTTTTCACTTAGGCCCACTGCCTGTAATACAAGTCCAAGTCAATACTTTAAACCCACAAATAAGTGAACAAGTAATTCACTTTATCAATATCTAGATTCTAAATCTTTACGTGTGTATGTGTGTATGTGTGTGTGTGTGTGTGTGTGTGTGTGTGTGTGTTTATCTTTGTCCTTCTATGTGTGGTTGTGTGTGTTTATATTTGTTTGAGGCCGTTGAGGCATCATCTTTTATGTATGAGTCTGAATGAACAAGACAGCATAAAAAAACAATTGATTAAAAATCTATGAGCTGAAGACATTATTCACAAATGGATGACATACTTTGTTTCTCGTAAGGTGTCAAATGGATTTGAACATCTCTAAAGATAATGTGGGGTTCATCATCTCCACTGCAAGACTCCAGTAGCTTCCAAGCTTTGCTTCAAATATGCCTCCTCAGCAGCAGAAAAGCAAAGGTGTGAAAGAGCAGAATAATGGTATATATAGCTCATTTATTTAGTCTGACTTATCCTTTCCGAAAAGACACGGTTTCAAATTTGACAATTAACCTTGGCAAGTGTAACCTTATTCATAGATGACAGTGAAGTTTAAGTGTTTCTGATAATGATGAACTATACCTTTGTACTTTTCTAAACTACCGTTTTATATTTTTTTACGAGCCATTGAAATTAAAGTAAGTTCTTCATATTAAATACGTATTTTATTGGATTTACAGTGTTATTTGAACTTTATTTGACAGAAAGTAGTCACCAAATTATTTGATTATCAGTAAATATGCCTGTGTAACATCACAAATTCTAATTATAATATCCTTCTAATTAGAGGTGTGGTGCCACCACTCTTTTTCCAGATCTCTACAAAACAGTTCTGATTTCAGAAATTATACTTTTGCTCCAGTGCAGGTGTGAAATGAACCTAGTCTATGAAGGTGATGTTATCTGACTCACATTTTACACAAGTAAAAATGTTATTACTTTCAAATTACTTGTAACTGCTTTTACTCAAACTCAGATGAAACCTTACAAAAGACATGCAAGTCACTCTGTTCCCATTTCTTATCATTTGGCATTAGATAGTGTCCTGAAAGCGGCAAGTCTTTATATTTCATACGGATCATAGTAGATGTTCATTGGAGGAACTCCCTAAGAGCTTTGAAAGCTTTCCCTCCCTTTGAGCTCTCTTTCTTCACCTTCCAAGTACCTTCATAAGTTCCATCTTATGCAACTCGACAAGCCAGTGTAATACATCCTAATGGAGGCTATGAATTATGCATTTCTTTAATGGACAAAGTAGTAGAAAATATTTGGGAAAATATTTCATAGTATTAATAATAATAATAATAAAAATAATAATAATAAAAAAATAATAATAATAATTAAAAAAATAATAATAATAATAAAAACAATAGCCTACTGTAATACATTTTTGGATAGTTCATTCATGGCAGAAAATGTCGATGGCAGTCTTTTTTATAGTCTGGTGGAGGGTTGTTAAAGGTATCAATATTTAAGTCACAATGCCAGTTTACACTACTATTAGTAGCAACTAACTGTGTGAGCACAGTCAAGTATGTGTTACTAGTACTTTCAGTTTGTTTAATGGACAAAGGGGAAACCGTTCTATTGTAATAGGGTTTTTCCGAAGTATTAGGAACCTTGGTACCTCATATTTAGGAGGAAACAGGTGTCCAAAATAAAAGGTTGTCCAAAATTTAAAAATGTAAGATTGTATGCAGGACCTTCAAATACAGTCTGGAGTTATAATATCACACTGTTACACATTTTGAAGAAGCAAACTTGTGAACTTACAACAGTACATTTGTTATGTACTTTGTTTTACTATTTTTTCTAGGCATTGAAAAACTTAATGTGTTATGCTCTAGCAAATATGACCCTCAGCATTCTGGATGATATTTTGCAATTCTTTGCCAAAGGTTACAATTTTGCTCTCTGTCAAGCATGCACTCACGCTCAAACCAACAACTGCCAGGGGCATATTAGTCACAAAGAAAGAAAATATACAAATCTACACCTTAAATCCCTCTAGGCCAACTGGGGGAAGCCATCATCGTGCCATGGCCTGAAACAGTTGCAGCAAACAAATGCTCTAGAGGATTTACCTCATGACATCATTGCAAACTTTACTTTACAATTGAATTTGCCTCATCTTTCCCATTGCTTTTCTAGTGTCAGACGAAGGAGCAAATGATGGTCACGAAATGTTTATTCAATTTGCAGTCTGGTAGCGCCATGTCAAAATACCTTATTTCAACAAGGGCCAACCCTTAAGGCTTTTCATTTTCAGACACTCTAGCAAACGTATGCTAATGTATCAGTGCTATGATTGTGGTGTGGATGTTACTTAATACAGTGTGAAATGCCTCTACTCTCCTTTCCTCTTCTCTGCTCTCCTCGAGCCAGCTCTTCACATCCATTTTGTTGAGTGACCAACATAAGATGTGCAGAGTGTCATGATTCAACCTCTTAGTGGTCATTAAGAGACAGCTGAGCCTTAGGATAGTCCTGATATAATGAGACTAATTGGTAGCTTTGAGTTTTAACTACCAAAGTCAGAAGTTGTATTTTGCTAAGAGAAAAGGGGGTTTGTGCTGGCCAATTGTTGCATTAAAGATTATAAATGTTACTCCTTAAGGTTTAGGACACAGTATAAAGTACAAGCTGACCTGATACAAATGATCACAGACAAGAAACAAAAGGTCATTATATTGTCCTCAATATGCACCTGCTGGTTTCTTTGGGCATGGCCAGACAAAGCCTCGGATCACATTCTGACCTGAACTTACAGTAAACATATACTGTCTCATACATATTGCACAAGCACACACACAAACACACACACACACACACACACACACACACACACACAAAATCACACAACACACAATCTAAAATCCCTAGGCTTGATTCTGTCCGTGGAATGAACATTGGATCGATTGAGACGCAAACAGCTGTTCGTATTTCTTAATACCTGTGAAATTAGCGTTTGGTTCAGCACTGGTCAGGGCTATTTCCCACCTATGTCTAATATCAGCTTGGTCTTTGGCAGCGGTAAATAAAGAACAGTGTGTGTGTGTGTGTGTGTGTGTGTGCGTATGCGCGTGTGGGAGAGAGAGAGAGAGAGAGAGAGAGAGAGAGAGAGAGAGAGAGAAACAATGTGAGCATGTTTGCCACAGTGTTGGTCTTGTTGTGATTGCTTTTGTCTGTTCCTGATTCTTACTTCTGATGCCAATTTGTAGCCTTCTGCCCAATAGCAGCCAATTACCATTGCTGCTGTAAAGGCATCCCTCAGATCAACATAAATCCAGTTAAATCAGCTTAGCTTTGGGTATTCTCCATAAATAATAAATTGATGACTAAATTCCTTAACAGTTAAATACCATTGGTGCCATTCCTGTTCCTAATAAAATTGGCTTATAGCATGGCTGAAAGTTATTTATGTCTAAATTAATCTGTACAACCACAATGGCATATAGGGGTTTTACTGTTTGATTGTTCAATGTTTTCAAGAAAATACGATGCTTAACTAGACTCACACATACATTGTGTGTGGATCTTTGGGCCAAAACAACGTAATTATTGTTACCATAGATGTTTGCACAAGCACACTGACAAAAATGATGACCATAGGCTCTCAGAATGCAATTTTGGAATGACAACAGAAGTGGGAAGTGTATACTGTTCTGAGTACAAAGACAAACT
The DNA here is from genome assembly GCA_036023535.2 of Galaxias brevipinnis. Taxonomy (NCBI): domain Eukaryota; kingdom Metazoa; phylum Chordata; class Actinopteri; order Galaxiiformes; family Galaxiidae; genus Galaxias; species Galaxias brevipinnis. Next base: position 10,326 of record JAVQIZ010216861.1, read on the forward strand.
AACAATCTATCAAGAAATTCACAGATGGTCTGTCAAAACAACGTTAATTGAAGAAAGGTTGATTGACAAAGAAAGGTGGATTGAAGGAACAGACTAGGTTATCTTTGACCTCTGCCATATGCACAAGATGTCCTGGGAACTACCCTGAGCTATTACAGACAAGCAGAATTGGTCCTTTGTCATCTTAATTAGATTTTGGCTATATGTCATCTGAGGGCTATTAGGACGGAAAGGTCAGCGGTAACCTTAAAGCTTTCTTTTTTAAACAGGATTGAGGAAAATTTTGTACAGTTTCTTCGATTAAAGAGAAATTGACCTCAACAGACAGAGCTTTGTGCAGAAGCTCTCGCAATCAAGGTCTTTTCAATCTGTCTCAGGTGGTCTGATTAGAGCTATCTATGGCAAAACCATTCCAAAGTCTCGTCTCTGGAGTCGTCACACCGATTTCTCCATTTGCACGCGGAGGATGTGCCTACCCTCCTTAACTCGTGTAGACAGGTGTCATATAACTCCTGCAGGTTCTTCTGCTTTAAGGGCATGGCCTGGGGTTGTGGAAAAGAAAGTGTTGTGTTTGTGTGAGGGAAACAGAAATAGAGAGAAACCTCGCTGCCTGCCTTGCATCTCATACCATTCTGACAACACCACAGGCCCTAATTAAGAAGATAAGAAATGCTTCATCATCCAGTTGGAAAATAATCATATAAACAACACAATACCCACACGACCGCTCACCTAATCACAGAAGCACATCTCAAGAAATGAATGAATGAAATTAATTGAGACTTTTGTTGGGGGATATCCTCTGGCGATCCACACAATGTCAGGAGTCTAACCAAAGCCAAAATAAGCCACGTCGTGGGCTTAAAGCTGTCATGTTCATGTAGTCCAAACACGATAAACAAATATTCCCAGAAACTGGGAATTCAACCCTTTTAACTGAAACCAAACACTGACAAGCATTGGACATTTTAATGCCAATTATGTCATACATGATATGTCTACTTTTCCATTTGAGAAGGAAGAAGAAAAGGTTCTAAGATGGGAAAAGGAAAACGAAGCAACCATAAATACAGATGATCTGTATTTAACATTCAAACGAGGTACATTTATCCATTCTTAAATTCACTTACATGGTCTTAGATAACGTAACATACATCATTTATGGGAGCACTTGTACAATACGTGGGCTGCAAGCCTATCAACAGCAGCCTGTCAGTACAATACTTCTTTTAAGAAAAATAGGTCTAGAAGTGAGTGTTAGCAGAGCGGATGGTAGGTGAAGGTTGCAATTCGGCCTAACTGGTTAGGAATTTAAAATGGAGGTTACCCATTATCTTGAGAAAGATCTATGGTCATCCTGATGCTATTAGTTTCTAACAAGGGCAACCTGGGATAGGACAGTGTTCATTTGACACTGAATCTATTATGTGGGTAGATATGCAGTAGAACATTCAGTGGCGCTATAGCTAAGGTGACTATCGTAGGAGAATGTTGTTTTTTTACATTAAACTTGAAATGGAATGAACATACAAGCTGTCAAGCTCTCATCAGCTCTCCTAAAGATATGGGTAAAATTAAAAATAAACCTGTATACATTAAATGGAAAAGTAATAGGTTAAAGCTGGTCTCCAGATTGCAAAACAACATACAGTACAGTCACCTTCTAGTAATCAAGTTTGTTAGTACTGTAAAATTGAACATGCTTCACATCAGGATTTAAAGATGTAATAGTCAAATGCCATACAAGATATGATGGTAGTCAATAGTTTTTCTTCACAGTTAATTAAGTTATCATGTTGCCATAAAAAGTTTGCCCTTCATGATTTATATTTTCCAGACATGACCAAATATTGTAAGTGTGTTACTGACCTCTTGTGGTAATGTAATGTAACTGCAGAAAGGGGCAAAGTGCATTGGGCCTCATTCACCAAACATTCATAAAGAACAGTTTTATTCTTAAAACCCAGGCATGCAGGTTTTCACGAAGATTCTGTCATTCATCAATGTTTTCTTATTTGGGATTTGTTCTTGTGTAAGAACAAATTCAACGAATATGCAAGAGCATAGTTGTGCACATTTGAGGGCGGAATGTTCGTTCGAAATAATTTGTCCTTACGTTTCATTAAATTCTACAGTAGTAAAACATTATTGGATCTACAATATGTTTTATCATTTAAATCATTGCTGGCACAGCGACTACAGCGACTTTCAACGGGCCAAAAACATTCAAGCCCAACAGAGACTAGTGGGCCAAATCTGCACGGACCGAGTTTGTCATCTACATTTATATATTTAATTTATAACTTAAATCTATCTTTTTAAACTTAAATATTTAACAAAAACCAAATATTTAATTTATATATTAAATATTTCTTTAAAACTTAACTATGGACATCGTTATATAAATTTGCCATAGGCAGCAATATGTAGGTGATTTTGGTAACGCTTGCGGTTTGTTGTTGGTGTAAATACTTTCCAACTGCGCAGAAAATTCAGGCTTATACACACAACTTGTTGACTTGATTGAAGGGAGTAAAGGGGACAGTGAAATTCTGTTTCTTTTATTGCATTATCCTAGTGTTTTTCACAAACCAACCAGGGGCCGACACATAGGGACAGACAACTCACACTCATACCTATGGACAATTTAGAGTCACCAATTAAACTGCATGTTTTTGGACTGTGGGAGGAAACCGGAGTACCCGGAGGAAACCAACGCAAACACGGGGAGAACACGCAAACTCAACACAGAAAGGCCCATGGGCCGAGTGGGGACTGAACCCAGGACCTTCTTGCTGTGAGCCACCGTGCTACCACCATGCAGAATTTGTTTGTGGTACTGAATGGAACTATTTTAATTATATCATTGCTAATGTTGCTTTCTTCACACTACTGCTCTCAGCGAGCATGTAGTTATGAAACATACATCTAGTAGGTTCACGTCCTTTCCAAGTTTCTGCAAGTATTGGCTTGTGCCCACAACAATAAACGCACAGCAAAATAGGTCACCACACAATTTCTATAAACATTTATTTCTCTTTATTGGCCACATAAAACCAGCTCAAACAAGGACACCATACTGTTTAAGAACATCAGTATATTTTGCAATCTTTGTTTCCACGTTCTTCTCAGCAAGCTTTTTCAGCTTGATTGAAGTCTTCACCTTGGTGTAACGGAGCTTGGACTTCTCTTTCCTCTTCTCCTCCAGGGTCGCTGTGATAGCTTGGTACTTCCAGCCAACCTCATGAGCCAGACGGCCGAGCAGGGCAAACTAAGAATTAAGGGAAATGAAAGGGGAAGGTTATTGACGCTCACACTTCAGTGGAATAAGATCTACTCACTTTTAGTCTGTCAATGAATGTTGATCCAAGTTAAACAACAAAAGTTTCAAAATAGAGCTTAGGTTTGACTGTCTCAGATGGTAGTGCATGCAAGCTCTCTCATAGTAAAAACTCAAACAATGTAGGTAGATTAAGCATCATTGACAGTCAAACTCAATGGCAATTTAAGTTGTTTGAAACAAATTCAACAATTCCGGGAAAAAAAACAAAAAAAAAACAGGTTTTAACGTTCAAATTCAACTCACCTTCCGAGTAGGCTTCAGACGCACAATCTTGAGAGCGGCTGGAACAACCATGCGCTTCCTCTGTGTGACAAATTAAAACCCATTAAGAACAGGAAAACAATGGATCTACAGAGTACAAGGAATTGATATGTCTCAGAAATATGTATATTCTCAAAGTGAAAACTCAAACAATGTAGGTATAAAAGGTTGCATCACAGACAATATAATTCATCAATCAGGGCTTGACAGAAGCAATAGGGATCTCAGTACTAATATCCAGGAGTATTATGAAGTCTTAACATGCATTTGATAGTGTATGCCTGACCATCAAAACGTTGACATCTGCACGAGGTGATCCCAAAATACTTCCAGGCCCTTGCCAAACTATGGATCAAACATTATATTTACCTTGTCATAGGGAGGGGGGATGCCGTCAAACACCTTCAGCCTCTCCAAGGCAGCCTGTCCTCTCTTGGTTTTGTGAGGGAGCATGCCTGTTGGTGCAATAAAGGTTATTTAAACATGTTTTCGATGCGACTCTCGGACAACATGGAACAATATTCTTTCAATTTACTGAAACAGTTCAGACAAATCTTTATTTAAAATACAACAAATATGTAGATTGTTAACACAACATTTGTGCCCCCTGCTTAACTCAGTAGTCAGATCCGTAAGGATTGTCTCATCAAAAGATGATCAGTTTCGGGATAAAGAGCTCATCACTGTCAAGCAGGGGACAACTGCCGTGCAAATTAAATCAATTGAGCTGACAAGACAACCATAACAGCACTCAACAGTAGACCAGTACAAGCGCCAACACAATTAACCAGAGAAAGCTTGAACCTAAAATCTAACTAAATCCACAAAGGCATTAGCATTACTTAAAATGTATTTGAATTTGGGTAATTCAATGTGTAAGTAAAATGTATTTGAATTTGAGTAATTCAATATGTAAGTAAAATGTAGTTGAATTTGAGTAATTCAATATGCAAGTATTTTATTACAGGCTAAAGCTAATTAAGTGCTGTATGTTATCTTGGCAATGTTCTAATCTTTGAAACCTTTGTGGTCAGGATCTAGCTCAAATCAGTTAAAATGTATGCATCAACGATGTGTTTTATTTTAAGTGTATTTGGGTTTAATTTTGCTTAAGAATTTATTTAGTTAAAGAGTACACTTTCTGGCACCTAGGTCCAAAGTCACAAAGGGGACTTTCACCTCTGACAGTCCTCCAGAAGATCCTGCTAGGTGCTCTGAAGTGGTATGGTCCACGCGATGGGTTGGTGTTCATCCTCTTACGCAGGAAAGCCAGATACTTCACTATTGGCAAACAAGTGCATAACATCCAACTTAAATAACTACTAATGCACTGTTTGAACTTAGAAGTGCCTTTGTATTTGTCTCAGATGGTAGTGCATGAAGGTATTCTCATAGTCTTTAAAACTCGAATATTTAACTGTGGTAAACATCACTGACAAATAAAATCTATAAATTGTATTCTGTTCATCTACTTACGCTTGTTGCGATAGAAGTTGCCAGATATGTTGATGCCCTCACATCTCACCACTACCACTTTGTGTCCTGAGTAGAGATGGTACTTTAGACAAGAGTCAGGCATAAAACTTACTCAAATGACTATAAAGTGTCGTCTCAGATGGTAGTGCATGAGAGTATTCTCATCGTAAAGAACTCAAGCAATGTAGGTAGAATAAGCATCATTGACAGATTCAGAAATATTGAACTAAGTTAGAAATTAACATGTAATGGGAATGTCCCATTATGGCCACACATTAAATACATAGTTTACAATTTCTGAACTCACCGAGCAAAACCTGCTTGGCTACAATAGCAGCCAGACGCCCTAGTAGATGGCCTCTGCCATCAAGCAGCAGAACCTATAGGGGGAAAATACTTGGGTCAAGTAAGTTATATTACTCATGTTAATTTCAGGAGTAGACTGGTAAAGGAATTGACTGATCAATAGCTGTAAGCCAAGGGTAACGTTGAGTGTCTCAGATGGTAGTGCATGTGAAGTATTCTCATGGTCGTTAAACTCGAATACCTTACAACGGTGATCATCACTGACAAAACGTAATTCCAGCACAACTGATTTTATATTAAGAGCACACGGATATTTGCCTAATAAGCCATATATCATGAATGCAATTCAGCGACACACGTTGCCTAACTTCCAAGCGTTAGCAGACTAAATTAGCATGAAGCATTTGTAAAGGAAATAACGTCAGACTTCAAAAAGGAAATATATCGTTATTAAACTGTGTCAAAAATAATCCTAAATAATAATACAAAAAAGACCGCGGGTAGTCGACAACTCATTCTCATTAATCTCATTCTCGGGCCTATGGTTAGGTGAACGGCTGGAATGGGAACTGCCAAAATGAATGTGGGAGCCACGGCACGCAAACGTGTACAGACCAACACATGACATTATTACATTAGGTTGACAAGAAATAGACAGAATTAAACATTACAGAAAACGGAACATTGCGTATATAACCACTTAGTCGACCTGGTCAAAATAGCTAATAACTATATGTCAATAAAACCTAAATAGATCTTGCAGAGCAACGCACCTTATTGAACCGGTCCGCCATGATGTGCGAAAAGAAAGAGAGACGGGGTGGCCCGCTGTAAAAGGCAGGGGCTTTAGGGATATGACGAAAACTATTTCTTCTTTGAGGGGTGTGTGTTCAATCCCATGCGAATGCTCCATCGCCACCTGTCGAAGAATACTCAGCATCTCAATATTAAAGGCCCCATAATGTGGAGTAGACACATTGTTGTGTGATTCCTTGGTATCTATAAAGCACATAAAAGAGTCCTCACAGGACTATATCACCCTTTCGACGGCTCTGTACAAGCCGAGTCCATGATTGGACTTCAATTTCATATGACACAACAGGCTGCAATTCAGAACAGCTTGTCAACTAGGGTTGATGTGGCACAGATCAATAAGGCACAGCTTTAACGTTTTCATGCTGTTGGTACAATCCCAACAACACAAGACAAAGAAATATTCCAAATCTGACATTATGGGACCTTTGAGATACCGCAGAAATACTTTTTCACATATTTCGTGTGCTATATGTGGATTTGTAGCTCAGTGTGGAATATTACCAAAGTTGCAAGGAAAAGATTGAAGGCAAATAGTTTGAATATACAATAAATGATGTGATAATATTTGCAAAAGATTTGTGGATGAAAGATTTAACATTTAAATTTTGCATCAAATATTTAGTTTTAGCTACGTAAAGAAATTAGTTATGACAGATTTAACCATCATAAATAAGTTATTTTTGTTTTCAATTTAACTACCCACATTGTAATAGCTAAAAATCCTATTACACTTAGGTTATACTTATCTCATGTTGTATGACAGGATGTATAAACCTTGATTTATTACAAGAGCAATATCTATGAATGAGTAATGTTTTCCTACTCACTTGCTCCATCTACTGTTGTCACAATGCAAAGTTTTTACAAAGATATGCCATAATTGTGCAAAATATAGAAATTGCACTTTCATTATAAAACCATGAAGAACATAACCTTTTTGAGAGCCAACTTCAAAGTTTTCTTTAATAACTTCAAGGACTTACAGTACAATCAACCACACTAAAAGAGCAGGTCAAGTGAGGCAGTTCATGCAATACAACACAATTTTATTTTGTTTGGAAATTTGAGAAGAACCCCTGGGAAAGCATTTGGATTGTAGGGACATCTCAGTCATCATGCTTCAGCTTTCTGATCTTTCCCTTGTGACGGTCAATCTCACGCTGCAGACGCTCAATTTCTTTCTTATGATGGTCAATCTCCTCTTGGTGGTGCTGCTTTAGTGCAGCCAGTTGCTCCTGTTCTTTGCGTCTATGTTGAAAAGGTTAGAGATCAAGGCAGAGAGAGATAGATAGACAGACAGAGAGTGATTAAGATGTGGAAGCAAGCACACATTCACAATGTCTTTTATGCCATTGCCAGGAGACCAAGTAGTTACATTGGGCCTACTCAAAAGGTCAAGCAAATACTCAACTGAGACTCATAACCAAAAATAGAAATATCTAAAACATTATACAACTGAGTAACAAATTATATTTTTAACCCTGTGCTCCTTCTCTACAGGAATACGTTTCAGATGTACAGATGTGTCAAGAAGAAAAGTCCCAATGATTTCTTATATAGATGAAACGACAGTCCGACACTAGCATTGGTGAATGTCATCTTATTTGCCGATGGCAGTCAGAATAATTAATATTGTCTGAATATTGTCTGATACTTATCTACTGTACATCGGTGCATCCCTAGTTTCATAACAGTGTGCCTATACATCACAAAACAAATAAATTAGAAGATAAGAAACATACCTAAAATACATCTCCTCTTCTGCAGCCTGTTTTTTGCCAAAGGCTCCTCCTGCCTCTCTAACAGAGCCTCCTCCACCTCCACCCTTTCCTGCACCTTTTCCCAGCTCACCCAGCTGGATCATGGGATACATGAAAAGGTCTTGTTAATATGTTGTATTAAATCAAATGTTTTGAAAAAAATAAAGAATACCTGATCAGGGGAACAGCCCTGTGAGCTGATAGTTAAAGATGCAAGTGTTCACAAAATATAGTGTGACCTAGAAATACATTGCCTCATGTGACCTTCATGTTAAAAAAGGTCTTCCATTTTATGTTATTGAATCCTTCAACCAAACAATAACTCTTCAACAATAGGACACGTGACAAATTGTCTGGCTATCACGGAAGATGTAATATTTCCAACACACAGGAAACAATTTCAGAAAAAAAACTGAACACAAATTACTTTAAAGCTGACTGTCTTTAAATCAGCAGAAAAGACCAGAAACTATGAACAATGATCATTGTGAGAGACAAAGCGTTGCAGAAAAAATGTATTGGGCTTTGACAACATTGTTGACCTCACCTGCAGTGCTTAACTTTAGGGGCCTACTTTTTTTAGCCAAAACCACAAATCCATCGTAGTAAACTGCGAATTGTTACAATGTTGCCTTTTACGAGGAGAAATAAGCTTAACATTTACAATATAACCGTTACATTTCAGCAACTTTTGAACTGTAAACTGTTTCAGTCAATCAATTACCGATGATTATTTAGTTTATAAGACTATAAAACTATTGCGGCCAGACAAGCATACACATAACACATGCCACAACAGTAATGTGTACCTGGTCGGATGACATCCTCAACTGTGCACTAATAAAGCTCCTAACGTTTGGCCTTAGAAATCTCGCCATTATTCTGGCCAAAATGCGTATCACAGAGCAAAAATCGTGTCCTTGTCTAAAACAATACACAAACAGGATCTGTCCACTTGGCTTTACAACGTGGGGTGCGACTATATCTATCGATCAGAGATCAATGGCTCATTACGATTACTTGATATCGTTCAAAGATTAATTATGGGTATAATTAAAACGCGCAATAATTTTTCAAATCACCAAAAAAGTTATTGTAAATGATCGTTGTTTGTAAATACGTGTTACCCCTTGTGCGTAATGGAAGTGCCTATGATGAACACCATGACACACTACGCAGCTGCATGATCCCACGTTGTTCTGCCTACTTTTCTTTCGTCTTGAACCATTTGTGTAGAACGTCCACATTATTTTCAATTATTACATTTTCCTCATTTGTATTGCTGAAATTTATACTAAATAAATACCCAACAGTATAATTGTACTTCTTAAATACTCAAGAGCTACAACTTACAATTCGAACAAAAAGGTGAAATACATAGAATACAAATAAAGAGGGAAATGCCGGATTTTATTCACAATTCGGACACGAAATCGAAACCTGACAGCATAATCCACTTTGTAATCAACATGGGGCTCAAATACAGGCGCAAAAAAAAACGTTATATTCAAATATGTCAAAAATTTTTGAGTTAGTAGTATTTACTCCTCACAAGTTATTTACAATTATGATTAAACTCTTGTTTATAAACATTAAAACAAACTGTCGTAAAAATTTGCTTCATAGCAACACAAATGATCATTCCTTTTTATTAACTGTAAACTAAAGACAGTCATTCCTTAAGAGAATAGGCACTCAAATGTGAATTATGGTAGAGGTGAATGTTCATGAATGGGTCAAAATATTATTTGAAACACTCCAAATACTTTACTACTATTGACTGACAGTCCCCATACAAACTGATAAAAACCTTCTTGTGGGACTCATAACTGGTTCAAACAAAAACTTAAGAGAATAAGTAAAAGTTTTCCAAATACAATTTGAACCACGCCTACAATGTTATGGGGAGTCATGACTCATGAACATGATAAGGGTTGGAACACTTTAAGTGAGACTTGGTTGTTACAAGCTTTTCATTTCACAAAATATTACAAGTGACAAAGAAATCTTAACTATGAGTGCTATTTAAGGTTTCATTGTTCATATATTCGAATGACCAAAAGCTAACAAACTTTTCCACTTTCTTAATCAATAGTATTAAGGAATAGATCTGTAATCAAATAACATTTTGTAGAAAATTAAAACTTGCTGAAATAAAATCAGATCATGTCTTATAAATTGTGAAGTGCTGATAAATCTAACTTGTTCACAATCTACTGCTCTTACTATGAGGCAACAACATATTTAGTTGTTTGCTTTTAGGAGCAGGTCAAAGATATCACCCCTACAGCATGCTCTCCGGCTGATGTGTTTTGGTTTTTGAGCAAATAAAAGAAAGTGTTCTATGAAGAAAATACTTAAGGGAAAGAGGAAAGTATGTAGAGTGCAGACCGCCAGACAAACAGAGGGGTAACTCAAAGGGCCAGAAGAGGCCTACGAAGGCCCTTGGGGGGAGGAAGTGGCCGAGACTCCCCCTTCGGGACCCGTCAGTCCTCCTTGATATTCCCTAGGGCTCTTAGACGCTCCAATAGGGGAGGGTGGGAGTAGTGCCACATAGAGAAGAGCCAGTCAGCAACAGGAAATCCAAGGTTGTCCTTATTTAGTTTGATTAAGGCAGAATAAAGCTCAGAGGCTTTGCCCATAGCGCGTGCAAAGGCATCCGCCTGGAACTCAAACCTTCGGCTCAGCACTGTTAAGCAGAATGACAAAAGCTGTAGAGAGAATGTGGCGAGTTAATTATAATTTTTCCTTGCAAACCCCTTTAATTCATGTTACATTGCTTCTAATGTGAGAGTTCCACAATATAGGTGCATATTTGATTTATAGTTACCTCATTGTAAGGAGAAAATATGAACTGAAAGATGATCATCAAGCCAATCAAAGTGGGCTGACTGTCATGGAAACCAAAAGCTAGGAACAACTCCTTTCGCCCAATCAGAACAGCAAATAGGAAGAAACACAGGAAGGAGTTCATCTGGAAACAATAATAATACAAATGATGATACTAACCACTGATTAGCTAAACATACTTCCAAAGTCACATCAGGAAAAACATGTTTTTTTGTTTTTTTTTGCAAGTTTAACTTGTCAATACAATTTTTGTTAAATACCAAATATGACTTTTATCGTATTTAGTCCATTATTGTGTTTTTAAAAAGTGGTACAATCTGCTTCACAACGGCATATGCACATAATGATAATTCAACAAACCCACCTGACTAATGACAATGTTCTTTACAGTGTGGCCCAGCTTCCAGTGACCAAGTTCATGGCCCAAAACAGCCAGTATCTCAGGGTTATTGCAACCTTGCTTCTTGTTCTGGAAAAAGGGAAAGATAAAAATAAATGAATAAGTATATATTTCAAAAAATATATATTTGAAGAGATGTTTGGACCCCAAGGAGTGACCTTGGGCTTAGCTTTGGCATCGATGGGTGTGTGGTTGTCCCCGGCCTGCTCTGGCTCTCCATCCTTGTTAAGTGGAGAGTAGTCCTCTAGCAAGGTGTCAAACAGCACTATGCGTTTGTTCTTAAAGAACCCATAAAAGTAGGCATTGCTGTGGGAGGAGCGCTTTGATCCTAAAGAATGAGAACAAATTAAACTTTCTGGCAATTTATACTTCAATAAATACTCTGTTTAAGGTTATAAAGATGTTTATATATGTATTAATTATGAGTGACAATGTCAGTAACTTTGGCAGTATTAGACTGCGTTTGTGCTCTGAAGGCTTCAGTGTGCCTTACCTTCAACTACATAGACTTTGGTCAAGGGGAAGCTAATGGACTTAGCCATGGTTTCAATATCCGCTTTCAACTCTCCCTCTGGCAATGGGGTGAATTTGTCAAACAAGGGAGCAATGTAGTCAGCATAGATGGTCACAAGCACCTGGAAAAACAAAAGTGTTATATGGGGTTGCATTGTTGGGCCAGTGCAGTGCATGGGGATGACTTCAATACGTGCTTATGCTACACTGTCATATTTCCCTGCTAGCATCCATCCTCAATAGTTTACACCATTATTGTATTTAACTGGACCATAATAAAAAAATATTCTGATGTAAATAACACAAATCCACTAACCAGAGATACCCCAAAAGTAAAGAGCCAGGCGTAAATGAAGAAGTAGTCTCCACCAATCTTGATGATGTAGAGGAGAAGAGAGGTGACAGGCAGTAGAATACACTGAGTCACAAAAAACTTCTTCACGGCATCCTTAATGAAGAAGCCCAGTGTCTAAATAGTCAAACCAAAAAAAATGCGTCACAAATGACAGGAGTGTCCAAAATGTGTGACATTGTGAATGAAAGAGAGAATAAAAGAGGGAGATTGCTTGTATGTATGACATGCTTAAACAAAAGTTAACCTGTTGGTTGAACCCATGCTTCTCCTCAATGACAAAGGTGTTATAGATGCTCCAAGGAAGACCGGTAAAGGCACTAAACAGGGTCGCTAGGGTCAGAAACACAAGGGACTGGGAGATCTGCATGGAAATAACAGTAGAGTTAGAATCTGTGGAATAAGTAAGGTTGAAACCAATTTTGCAGAACTAAAAGTTTGAGCAAACCTTCTACTGTAAAATACTTGCATACCTCATACTCTGGACCAAGTCCACAGCGAGCTATCATTGAGCCAGATATTCCCCATAGTAACGGTATTCCACCAAGCAACAGGATCAGCTAAGACAAAAGGGTAAAAAGATGTACAAGATGCAATGCAATATAGGGCCAACAATCTTGAGACTATGCAGCAGAGGACTCTGTCCTTTTTCTCACCGTTCCCTCTGTCTCAGAATAGAGTCCAGACCAGAAACTGAAGTTGCTTTTGTCAAGCTGGTAGAGACGTGACTTTTCAAAGGTTTCTGTGTCCATTATCTTTCCCAACTCCAGAGGCACATGAGTTGTCGACCTGTATATTCTCCGCTGCAGTTGAGAGAAATCATTATATCATTAAACTTGGTTTGGAAACCAGGTGAACATTATATTATTACCTATATTGAATAAAGCTAAAAACGTACAAGCTCCATGAGAACGACTTTAAGCAACACAAAGACTACATAAGTGAAATACATCCGTGGCTTTACACATTGTGTAGTTAGCTAGCTTAATTTAAATATGGAATAGCCAGGCCAAACCAAATGGATGAGTAACGTTGAACTTAAACTGGGGCCCGGGGAAACACAACGTTAAAAATGTACCTGTCTGTAAGAAAGGTAGGCTTCCCATAGATACACCGTCCATGAAAAACCCAGGACAGCATAGAATATTTGCTTTTCTACGGGGAGGTCAATTATGGCTTGGATCATCTTCATTCGTTCCGCTTGATAGTATTAGTAACGTTAGCTTGCTATATTTTTGAACAGGCAAGTTTCTGCCGGGCGTTAGCACGTTGCTAGATATCGCTTCCCCTTGCCAGCTCCTGCTCTCTTCTAGTTGCTCACAAATACGTTTTGAACAGGAAATATACAAATCTACTACTTTTAATTTCTATATTCGTTCTAACGCGCCAGACACAATAACAGTTACTTAACTGTAAGCTAGCTTCCATTCATGTAAAGAATTGCCGTGTAGTGTGCAACGGCTAATATTGTTCCCGGCCAATGGAAAAAGGTTGCAATTACTTCCGTTCCGGATCTCAAATCCCATCTGTAGTACAAGGAGAATAGAGACAATTTTGTTATGTATAAGAACAACACATTCCCATGTCTTTAAAGTTTAGAAGTAAGTGAAAAAAGCCTACAACTAATGATTTTTTGGGGGTATTTTCATTCAAATTAAAATTGTTTTGACATTCTAGTAACTAGCGTAGGGACTTCCAGTGAAAACCAGTTAGAGGTTATTTGGTGGTGTGGCCCAGACAGGCTCCCAAATAGTGGCACCTCAAGTGTCTTCAACAGCATTTTCTTCTCTGACATATTTTCTTTGATTTTATTTGATTGAAGATGCAATGATAACTTTACCTTTCATCACATAACCTTTTTTTAACGTTGTATTTTAGACTGATCTAACTTGATATGTTTTTTTCTGACTCATGTCTCTTATCATGTATGCAAAGAAGTGTGTATGCTTACCCCTCAAAGACAGTGCTGTTAAATAGGAACAGAGGCAAACGTAAACATTTATTTCAAAGAAGCCCATTACATATTCCCTTTACAAACATAATTCAAAATAACTTCACACAATCATGTATTTCATTTTTTTATGTTCATGCACAGTTTATTTGTATATTTTTGTTTGGTTTGCATATTAATGAGGGTATATTTGACCTTCATCTTATACATGAAGGTGTACATGTCCAAGCAGAAGTGATTCTCAGGGTTGACCAGAAAAGAGAGAGAGTGAGTGAATGAGTAAGTGAGGTTGGGTGTAGTAGAGGAAGCCAGAAGTAAGGAAAGAAAACAATCTGAATGATAGCATGATTGCCTCAGCAAGTGAGCTTGTTTGTATTAGTTGGAATAAAGAGTAAATTTTAGTGAATGGGGATGTCTTTAAACAGAAAAGTTGCTGTTTTAGAGAGACAACTAGTAAGATTAAATGAATGGGTTTCCTTTACCAAGCATTTGTAATTCAAGGGTGTGTCCCACTCTTAGCTGCACGCTTCAGGCGTCAAGGGACAATCTGAAGCAGACCACATGTTGACCCTGCTCACTGCTAGGTAGGTGCTTCATTGGGACATACTCATTGATCAAAATAAATTACAAAAAGCCTGTGATGTCTAGGATAGAGTTGAATGATATTGGTACACCTTAGATTTTGTGACGGCCTATTGTCTCAACTTGCTAGACAAATTAACAGCCTATGTATTGTACAGAGGGCCTAGCAGTGCCTGCCACATAAAAATGTCTTCGGTTAAAAAAAAGGTAATAATAGGAACCACAATTCTGAATTCATCCTCCATTTGTGAAGTTATGATTTCAAAAAATATTTAGTTCGTCATCTTAAAAGCCCTTATATTATGACCATTTTGTCCACAAAAACAAAACATTGTGCGCATTTCACTTTATTTTACAGAGTTAATTTACAATGTACATACCACAAGGTGGTCATCAAATACAATTGTGAGAGTCTCAGTATGATTATAATACAGCATGTTTTTGAAACTTTGGGATAATCTGGTGAGCTGGGATAAAAAAAAAAAGAAAAAAAAGAACTGTGTATAAAAAGTCTATTTACTTTTGATAATGCATTACCATAGTTCCTTCTTCTTCTATCCTTCTTTGGAAATTCCCAAAGAACCATAAATATAATTTTTCAGAGCCAAAATTAACTTCAAGTAAATAACTGTTCAGTTACACAAGTGCTTTGTTTCCTTAAGAAAAATATTAATAAGATACACTGACAGCATGATATTGTTAAATTGTTATCACAACCACTTCCAGTTTAAGCTTGGGAGTTCCTGCAAACATCAAACAAAAAGAAATACACTATGAATATCATAGCACAATCCCCTTTAAACTAACAGGTAAGCGCAGTGATGGCTTTACCAGGCCAAAAGCCACAATGCAAAAATATACTCAGTTCTTACGGCACTCCAAACTTGTCTTGGGAGCATAACAATAGTATATGGATGGCAGGGGCTGTTATTTTATGGCAGTGCTGCATTATGCTCCGGTGCACCTAATCTCTCTTCATCATATTGACAGGAAACAGTTGGGGGTCAAACCACGGCTGTTAGAAAAATCCACTCAATTACTTTTCCCTATGACCTGTTAGACTAGCCAGAACCACACAACGGAACCATTCAATTGCTCCCAAATTATGTTACATTACAAATTATGATGCTGCGGGTAGGCTTAGACAATTACCCAACATAACCGAAATTACATCACTCAGCGTATGCCCTGCAACCAGTGAGGGCCAGCTACAGCACTAGACATCATTTCGAAGTGGTAGGAGCAGCTGTTGAACTTGTCGAAGTAGCCGCAGGGAAGGAGACTAAAAGCCTGTTGACTTCTCGGAGCTGGGCGTCCAGTGTCTCTGTTGTCAGCGCAAGCTCCCCTAGCTGAGTCTGTAGACTGCTGATTGTATCCGATAGCTCGTCTTCTTTCTTTTTAGAGTTGTACGCTTGCCTGCTGTACTCTAGCACCATGCAACCGCCGCCAATGATAAA
The DNA here is from genome assembly GCA_036023535.2 of Galaxias brevipinnis. NCBI lineage: Eukaryota > Metazoa > Chordata > Actinopteri > Galaxiiformes > Galaxiidae > Galaxias > Galaxias brevipinnis. The sequence continues at coordinate 26,393 of JAVQIZ010216861.1, forward strand.
GATGATGGCCTCCCCAAGGAGTTCTGCCCCTAGCTCAGCCGCTGCGTCCTCGTTCAAGGGCTTGATGGTGGAACCGCGAAATCCCATGATTCTCATCTTGGTTCTCATCTCGATCCAGTGGTACACTGCACACAGAGAATGTAAAGGTAAGTACAGCACTTCGTTCCTGCCTTCTACTTTTAATAGTAATGAGGTGCAAAGATTCATACAGTATAACTATAAAATGGTGTCTATCTTTGCTCACACTTTGCTTGGAAAGCAGAAGCAAAACATGTGAAACACGTAGGGTACAGCAATGGGCTGCTGTGTTCTGCCTGGTTTGACTTTGAAGTTATCTAAGCAAATAGACATCTGCTGTCATATAATTAATGATTGGCAAAGAGGAGCACATATTAGAAAGTAACATAAACTAATCAGATTAATCTTCATTAAGAAATGCATGTTTTCTTTGTTCTCATAATATGTTGTTGTAGGGCAAAAGGCACTTTCAATCTCAATGACATTTGGTTCACGCCTTCCTTGAATTTACACTAAATAACTGGTTAACATCTGATCTGTCAATCAAAAGAAGGCACCAATCGACGTGTCTGAAGACAATGCACATTCAGACGATTGGTTAAAAAGCAATGACAGCTAATTCCTATTGGTTGAAACAGGGCGCTAGCCCCACTCCGATTTATCCTATACCTACGATTGTCACAGAGATAAATTCAGCGTTTATCAAGGTTACTTACACTGTGCAGGCGGGAGACACACGTAATTTTTGAAGAACTCGCTTCTTCGAGCTCCGGCCTTTATTCTATTGGCGACAGGTTTGCTCATTTGCCTTACTCCAAGGTAGAGTAGCTTGGCTATAGGGAACGCACCGACAACCATCTTGGCGGAAACAGGTCTCAAAGGGGGCGGAACGACGTTGAGGTTACGACAAATGACGTTTAATGCATATTCATGACGCTAGACAAGCGTACCCGCCTACTTACTGCACTTTAGAATTATTTTAGAACACACTGTAACACATAAAACACAAAATTATACTTTTTGCGGATAACATAGTATAATGTAAATATAAACACTGCACATTGCTTTATGCGAGTGGCAACCGAATTTGTCGGTTGACGTATTGATCGAAACCTTAGGAAAAGTCTTAAGCTTCTTTTGAGGAAGTAATCATGCAAGAAAACAATAACAGAAATATAGGTCAGCCGAAATGTATTTGAAGGGTTACCTGCACCAGCTGTGGTCGGAACACCTGGATCAGGTTACAGTAACACCGCCTGAGACAGTGGGCTGGACTAAGATCCAAAATAACTTCACTGCTCAATACGCAATGACTGAAGCAACCTCCACTCAACATTTTGCCACAGCGGAATTAACTCAACTTAATAAGACCTGGTAATAATAGTGTCACTCCTGTTTTTAAAACAGAAGAATAAAAAGACTCCTTAAGAAGGTAAGAACAAAAAGACAAGTTACTCATGAGTTTGCGATGCGTGGTACGGCTCAGATTTTCACAGAACAATCGATTGTCTTATAAAAGCAACAGTCTGCGCTCTGTGCCATAGCCCTGTGTTATATATGTTGTTCACTGTTTTCAAAAAAATTCTATGTTTTGTATATTGATTTTGAATCCCCAGTAATATATTTTTGATGTTTTAATCTATTTTCTATTGTGAAAGAACGCGAGGAGGGGCTTGTCTGGAGCTCACCCTAATGAAAATCAGATGTTTCTTTGACCAGTCTCGCGACTTGTGTGGGATGAAAAGCATGGTTCTCGCATGAGCGTAGACTGTGAATTTACAAATTCCATGGGGCTACATTTTAACAAACAATCCCAAATCCCATTTCTGATGTTAGAAATTTGAAATGCGATACTACAGCACGATAGTCAATACTATGCGTTCTACCTGAATCAAAGAGTTTGCATTATTTTCGTTTGTTCAATAAAAAAAGAAGACTAAACCACGTTTGCCAATATATTTGATCGTTGAGATCAACAGCAATGTTATCCAGTATTGAAAAAATGTTAATCAAGTTTGTGTCAGGCTATTCCTCACCCTTACTGCTATTTTAGTCTCCTTTTTTGACTGCCTACATTACTTTTTTTTAAATAACACATAACTCCACCTTATACATCTAGAATACCTATAGCTTGACTATGGAAAAATAATGCGAACTACAACAAAATCTCATTGACTCTCCTATAATTTTAAATAAAACATTTAAACAAATATGCTCATGCACTATTGGCAGATAGTTTTGTGGAGTGGCCGATTCCAACATGCGTTCAACAGTCACCAATCTTCTTCACCTTGGGGTATAGCCGTCAAAACCAGCTGGATCACATTTCCACTTGAGTGGACTAGCTTGCTGCAACCTGCTGAATGTGGAGATTTTATTGGCTTTTGCTTACTCCCTCAACACTTTCTCCCTACAACGTCAGTACATACATGCACAAACACACACACACACACACACACACGCACACACACGACTAACACTAACGAATACATGCATGTTTGCATGTGCAGAAATAGTAAACATACAAACACGCACATACACACACACACACCCACACACACTTATAGTTCATGACTTTACACTATTCCAAGCTTTGATTTATCAGTAAACTTAATAAACTTAATCCACACACATTCAATGATGTAGCAAGAAAGGTGTAAGAATGTCTGGAATGCCAGCCTGTTACATTGTGTACCATTGAGAAATTCCTTTGTCCCGTGGTGGCAAAGAAAATTAGGGGTGTTTTTGTGTGAATAAAGAACACAACAGCTACGTGCTAGTAGCTTTGCTGCCAGGAAGTTCATTGTTGGTGAAGAACAATTATGCCTAGCAAACTTAAAGTAAACAGTATTTGAATTACTGTGAACTTTATAAACATATTGTAATTGCGGTTCAAAACAATTGATTGCTATTCATCACCCATTGTAGTGACCTGTTTATACTGGCTTGTGATCCCAATCTCAGCCTTTTGCCTTTGACTTTCTTTGTGTTGTGAACTTATTTGAGAAAGTAATTTGTAATCCATATACTTTCCTAAGGACTGTTAGGTGAACGGAATATCTCCTAAAAACATAAACTATGACTGTGTGTGTGTGTGTGTGTGTGTGTGTGTGTCTGTGTCTGTGTGTGTGTGTGTGTGTGTGTCTGTTTGTCTTAGTGCCTTTCTAATGGTTTGTGGATGTGAGGGTTATTATTGATGCAAGGGTGTACAGGTTTCAGTGTACAGAACAACTAGAAGTTGGCATTAGTCACATAAGCCTTAGAAAGAGTCCGACCTGATCATTGGCCTAAAAAGACACTTGGGTGGGGTGCTATGCTGTGGGACAGTTTTCACTAGTATCTTCTTAGAGATAAGTGGCTTATAGTCATGGAATCTCAAAGCATGGATCCAAAAGTGTTTCTGTTATCAGACAGAGTGGCCTTCCGATAAGATACATAATAAGAAAATGTCTATATGGGGGCACAGAAAGGTGTTAAACTTAACACATTTAGTATATATATATGTATATTGCAGTGCATGCTTTATATTTGATTAGTCAATCATGGATTGTTAATGTAGAGTAAGCCTCTTGTGTTGTGTATAGATGAAAATATTAGATGAAATGACAGAATTACATTAACATAGGAACATTGCATGTAAAGTTCTTAAAAGGCTTTTTGCGTGGGAAGCCCTGACAGTTAAGCGCAGACACACCTGCTTAAATCCATTTGATCCCTGCTAGTGCAAAGTTCTTGATTTGTTTCACAATGTTTTAATGCGGCACCAAGTTTGTTTGTTTTTTACCTTTATTTTACCAGATTAGTCTCATTGAGATTCAGAATCTCAAATGTACATAAAACAAGACATTCTGCAAAAACGTAAGCGTATAAATATAATCAAATCCATTCCAAAAATTCAAAACGTCTAAAGGTGAAAAACACTGACAAACCCAGATTGTGTCATGTTCCAATTGTTTTATCCTGGCTCGATAAAACATGGAGTAAGACAATGTCCTTAAGCTCTATCATTTTTTGAAGGTTATTCCATGTAGATTAGTTGGTTAAACTGATCCTTCTTAGCAATTTTATTTTCTCTTATTGTTTTTTAGTTTATTTTAATGGTCTTATATTCTCTTCCTTGTATGTTTCTGATTGCCTTGTGTAAAGCACATTGAATTGCCTCTGTGTATGAAATGTGCTATGGGGCAGAGCTTTTTAAGCCACATAGACAGCTAATCATCATCCAAGATCCTGATCCGGTTCAACCAGCAGACCTTGTCAAAGCGTTTCTGACTTCTGACATTTTGACAGCTTAATATTTGACACAAAACGGCATACATTTTACTTGGTTTTGCAACAAAATGTGACAGCATTGAATTTCATGCGGGGCCACACAGCCAAGAAATTTGGTGTTTCCTAATTCAAGCTTTACAATATGACCAAAGGAAACAGCCAACCAAACAAAGGGATTTGTGATTAATTGTGTTTTCATGGCAGGCTCTCATTTGCCTCTCAATGAGTGTATTACCTGGGTGTCACTTTGACTACAACATCATCCTTTGGGATCAATGAACAATGAGAGTTTACCAGACACCTTAGGGTGAGTTTTTATCTGGGGTTGACCACATGATGGATAACTGAGGACTATTAGCATTGAACTGTCACAATTCCTGTGTAAAATAGGAAATACATTAATATGAATTAAATCACTTTCCTTTGTGAATAGTCTTAAAACAAGTAATAATGCATAGATAGCGTAGTTACGATAAAGAAAGTATGAATAGAAATGTATTGTAAGGGAGAAGGAAAGAAAGAAAAATCAAAGAGGAGACAGACGACCCTGAAAGAAGAGGATCAGGAAAGTATGAATTAGGAGGTTAATGCAATAATGGACAGTTAGTACTGACAGTGGAAGTTAGATTGCACAAAAACAAGTTTATCCGGTCAAAGTGTTTAATCATGATTCATGGCAAATTTAAAAAGATGACAATCTAAATGCAGCAAAGCAGGCTTTTTTAGCCGAACCACACCTTCTATGGAGATTTAAAATTTTCAAGAATCTGGGAGGGGAAGTGGTAGTAACAATTCAGGGACTTATCATGTGGTTTAACTACTCACACATAGCCAGCCGCTTTAAGCAAGAAATCAGATGACCTGGCCAACAGACGAAATCAGCCGATGTGACATATATATTAGCCTGTATTTGAACTCTGTGTGTCTCTCTCTTTCTTTTCCTTCAAATTTGCCTATACTGCACTTTTTATCTCTCACATTGCACTAAAATATCCATGTCTAAATCATCGAACTATAAAAGATTTAAATGCCCCAACATTTCATTGCATTTGGAACTGAGTTGCAAACTAGGAAAAGAAAGAGAGAGAGTCAGTGGGAGGGAGAGACAACAGGGTAGCAGGAATGGGTGGACACACCCTGATACTATGCTGAATATAATCATTATTGTCCTTTACCCTTTAATCTTTCCTCCAGTCCCCACAAGTAACCTATCCTCTCCTCTTACCCATTTGCCCGTGACGACAAACAAACTTTTCATACAACCGAGCACATATACTCATTGACATACATACATAAATGACAAAACTGATATATTACAAAGGGATTCAGACAACCAAGATACAATTAATCTATATGGGGTCATTATTGTAGCAAAACTATTTGCAAATGCGTGTGGAGAGTTGTGTCTCCGTAAAACTATTTGCAAATGCGTCCGGAGAGTTGTGTCTCCGTAAAACTATTTGCAAATGCGTGTAGAGAGTTGTGTCTCCGTAAAACTATTTGCAAATGCGTGTGGAGAGTTGTGTCTCTGTATCGCAATCCGTGTGTCGTAATCAGGTTTGTACGTGTATTTTAAAGATCCGTCTGTATTCAGATTTGCAAGTGTATTGAGAGTTGTATATGTGTAGACAAATCTGTAAATACCTTCGTGGATAAA
>JAVQIZ010216867.1:0-20000 GCA_036023535.2 Galaxias brevipinnis
AACCAAACACTTAGAGAGAAGGTGCGCTATATTTGAGCGCCCTGGGCTCTGTATTCAGCTTTTTAAAAATCTTGGGACGCCCGCCTATCCCCAACCAATCAGGGGAGTTTTTTGCAAGGAGTAAGGGCTACCTGCCTGTCAATCACCTTGCGTGCACACCCTAGGTAAAATACAGGTCTGCTTACAGCGTCACCCTCCAAACAAGCTCGTTGTTACAATTCGCGTCGCAGACAAAAGTAGCAGCTGTGTGACACCATACAGGCAGCTGAATGTCGTCGCAAAAAACTTTGCTTGTCAAATCGCCAAGTGCAGTTTTAGAACGTTAGGAAGTATTGCGCCAGATTTGTCTAAACGGTATTATTCATTTACATGCATATGTTGGATATACTCAGTAGCTATGGTGCCAATCGCAGCTAAATAAAAACGATTGTCATGCACTTGCTCATACTAACAGGGGAATACAATTATGAAATAGTTTTTGTGAACATTAGCTAACTGTATGTCATTACTATGGAAACGGTGATTTGTGTCTCTGCCTGTTGCTTTGGTGTGACCACTCAGTTTTAGAGCGTTTGCGATCAGACGTTTGGGATTCTTTTGTTTCTCACCTCTGAATCAGACATCGCTTTATGTGTTGTTGGTGAGAACCAAAAATATGCACAATACAAGTTGGAGCGCTCACGGGCATGTGTGGGATGGGTCTTTGAGAGAGATAGGAGGGACCAAAGACTCAGGAGGTTGGCTTTTTTGAGTGTTGTGATTCAAATTCTTGCAATTTTTTCTCCAATTCTCTAGAACTACATACTGCACCTTTAAGTTGAACATTATTTGTATATAGTTTTATCAAACAAAACACTGCAAACATTTAAGTGCAAAATATTTACTGCAAGTTATGTATTCCTTATCTTATATATATATATATATAGAATATATATATCTTTGTATTTTATCTTAGAATGTATGTATTGTATGTTCATCAAAGATTTTTCATATAAGTTTTAAGTATTCCTCTTGTGACAACCCTCCCACTTTTACTTTGCTTGCCACTTGTGTGGACCCCCATCCTTTGTTATGGACTCAGAGCCAGTTTGTGACATCCTGAATATAAAACATGTATGTCAATTATGACTTGTGTATGGGTATTATACAAATTATAGTATTGTATTGGAAAAAGTCTCAAATTGTAGGAATATCTGTAGGAAAGTAGCCGATAACCTATAGGGGACGCAACTTTTTAAACGGGGTGAATACAAGGATGAACAAGAAACATTTTGCTTTAATAAGACAGAAAAATGAAGAACCATACCTTTTGTTAGTAAAGTTCTGTTACATGATTTTGAGAACCCCACACAATTATCTTAGAAAATGGTGTTCCATTTCTCAACAGCCGTACTGCTGTTTTATCATGCAACACCATCAAAAGAGTTGCAGGAGCATTTGCTTTCATGGCACAATGATTAAATGTGAACACACTGCAACCTGTCTCGTTTGCAGTATTTGCAACGCTACGATCCATCATAGACATACATGTTTTTGTAAGTGTGTGTCAAATTTCCCCAATAGCAAACGCTATTCAAACAGTTCTCATTAATCGGTTTGTGCGATAAGGCCTCCCCCTCCCACTACAATGCGGATGAATCAGTCCCTGATCTTGTTAGGGGAGCTTTTAGGGGATAGAATGGATCTCAGATTCCCAACACTCGTTTTTATCTGTGGACACCAGCTACCCACAAATGCCAGGCATTAAACCCCATAATGGACTTGGGAAAGATGGCATTTGGCGTTAGCCATTCCACACAGATAAAATGTGAAAAACAAAAGTATCAACGGAAAGAGGCTGGCGAAGAGTTAGCTTGAGGTCCGTCGGAATGTTTGCCCTTCCACTCACGTAACCAGAGAACCGGTTTAGTACAATCACAGGATTGGACTCGAGTTCAACTGTTGTTGTCCATATCTTTTTTTTCTCCCTCGACAGTGAAAGGGCGACGTGTCGGGGCTCACTTTGTTCTAAGGCCATCGGGTCTCCTCCTACAGGAGGTATCAAGGAAATAGAAATCATTATTTCATCAGCCAGATGAAATGTTTTCAGGGTTTTTTGGGGCGAGGGAGAAATCAAAATCAATGTGTGCTATTGAACGTGGCGTCCCAGCAGAGGCTGCCGGAGGATGAGTTAAATAACTGCCCCATATTGATGACTGGCCACACTGGCTATCTGTCTCCAGTTGTGGACGTCCGTCCAGGGAAGGTTTTGAAAGGCTGTTCACCTTTAGAAAATGTCCCAATTACACCAGATCCAAGGTTGATATAGACGCCGCATGCTAGGTGATAACTCTCAAGTTGGAGAGGTGCACGCCATATCTCACCCAGTCCAAAGCTGTGTTTCGGGGAGTATTTTTAGAGGTGGAAGTGTATCGATTTCTAAGTGTAGGGACAGAACCCGACCTCCCTGCTTCTTTGCAACATCCACTTAGTTTGGGAGTCCCTCTGTTAGTCTCCTCAGCTATTACACGGATCATTTGCCCTGCAACGTGATGCGGCCTATGCTTCATTTCCATGACACATGCCCTTGTCATGAACCTCAGAGGAAGCATTCTCATGTACCACAGGTGTGCTGGTTAGAGTAGAGACAGCTCTATGGTGCATCTCCCCGCTAATGAGAAAAGGAGATATCATATTCCCTAACGACACTCGAAAGTAGAGTCGGCTGTTCTCGGTATACGATTGTGTTACTACTTGTGGAAGTTATGAAACCTACATTTCTCCTGTCATCTCTCGTTATTGCTCTGCCTGCCTTTTCTGAGTTGGACAGCAGTTAAGGCTACCTAGTTAATTTAGAGAGAGTGAGAGTGAGAGAGTGATAGAGAGTCGGGGGGGGGGGGATGAGTTAGTCTGGCAACTCATATTGCCCAGTCGTACCAAGCAGACCTCGCTGCATAATTGCCAAGTAGGTTAGAAAGTGCACCACACCACGCTACCCAGAAGGAGTGGTGTGATCGTTGCCCCGGGCCCTGTGTCACTGGGCACTAAGAAGAGCACAGCCTCAGTCAACACCATACAGTCTGTGCACAGAGGAGTTCTGTACATTCTGGGTGGATGTGTTTAGGCTGCAAAAAGAATCCAACAATAAATACTTTGTGCAATGCGATCCGTCAGGTTTGAATGCAACGCTGCCGACAAAGCAAACGATCTGTAATCCACCTTCTAGTGACAGTCAGAGCAGGTTGACGCAATGTAGTTAACAGTGCTGTACCTTAGCATCACGTTGGCTACCACCCTCCGTGCAACGTGACTGTTTTATGCAAATCCAGACTGTGAATCCGCTGCATGCATCAAGACACTCAATTAGAGGGTAAGATTAGCTTTAGTTAACGATTTTCAACCACCGTTGGATGTGCAAAATCTCCGACAAGTTTAGTCGCCAAGAGAAACAAGTCACGCATGTCAGCGTGTCCATCGCCATGTCATGCCGATTGACTTTGCTTTTCATCCACACTAATGAATTTAGCACACTTGGTAATTAAGATAAGGGGTGACGTGCCTGTCATGCAAATAAGAAGCCATTTGCAGACAGAGCCTGTACAAATGCATGTTGTCAAAATGTGTTTAACATGAATTGATAATGGGCTTTGTGATTAGCCCATTGTTTGGAAGGAAATATGGTGTTAGTCATGGTGTGAAATAGTTAGCAGTATCGTCTCATTAGTACATCCGTCAGCCAACTGGATTTTTGTTTATGCAATTAGAAAGTGAGAAGTCGTCAGTTTCCATCATATTTGACGCCGGTTGATAATGTCAGACTACAAACTGCAAGTTTGAGTGTTTTATTGTGGATAGTGTCACCCCTTGGAGAATATGCCAATGAAACCCTGACCCCTGACAAACCTTTGACAGTTTCCATTAACAAATTAAAAATGTGCAGTCACATTCAAAACCTGACATCCCGTTGCCCGTAATATGCCCACTTTGAATAGCCTCTCTGTGGAGTCAAAAGATCTGATATGAAATTATACATTCAAACTCACTATGTAGCTGCAATATACTTCTGTCAGACAACAGATGGACTCAGAAATATTCCAGAGAAGGGAGCGACACCGAAGGTGCTGTTGCTAAATGGAATCTATTTATAATACTAAAGAACTATCCCTAGTGGGAATGTTTTGAAGAGCTAAACATTAAAAAAGGTGATATTTCTTTTTTCAGGGAGGCAAACTCACGGAAGGGGTCAGGCTACAATGTTCCATGGCCCATTTACTTGTAAACACATCAATTCAGCTCTGCCATCTGTGTTTTCTCCACTCAAAACCTGACATTTCCAAATTCACTGTAAAGAAACAGGCGAAGAAATGTCCCTGGACGTGTTTGGCAGTGCCAAGCAAAAGATAATTAAATTCGAGACCTCCGCAGGGAGTCCCCAAACAAACATAATGAATGCCACCACGTTACAAGGCTACAATATTGTGAAGTAATTTTTATTCCTACAAAACCCCCCAATCGAAAACTTCAAATCGTTTAGATAAGTCTAGGAAAACGCATAGGCTTCAGTAGGTAACAGTGAATCGGTCGGCCCCTGGCTGAATCATTTCCTTCATCAGCTCACAGCCCCAGTCATGCAAGCATAGAATAGAAGAAACACATGACATAGCTCCGGGAGCAAAGGGTTAACACAATGACAAGCTAGAGCGGGTATAAAGATTGCAACAAAGTGGTTCAGGGAACAATCATTTTAGAAGTAGGAGCATGTGAATAACGGTCATCACCACGTTGAGAAATGAGGCAGAATCATTATCAGAAAGGGTGGCAGATGAGAGGGGTGGGTCCTGTGGTGGAACGAGGTTGGTGGGAAACAGGTAGAGTAGAATGAGAAGAGAAGAAATTGGATTGTGTTAACAGTTGGTGGTAAACGAGAAGAGTTTAACTGAGGTGTTGTGTGGTAAGTGGGGTAGGAGTGAAGACAATCAGAGCTGAAGGGCCTTGGTGGAGTCTCCTGCCTCCCTGGGTGCCTCCTCAGAATAGTGTAGGCTTCATCAAAAGAAAATCTGTAAAAAAAAAAAAATGTCCCTGTTACTGTAGAGTTGTGGTGTGTGTGTGTGTGTGTGTGTGTGTGTGTGTGTGTGTGTGTGTGTGTGTGTGTGTGTATGTGGGGGTTCATTACCACTCTACTCACATTCAAGCCCAAGGCGATGTTTAGTCACTTCATTAAAACGGGACACAATTCGACAATCTTGTCGTTTCTGCTTCATTAGACTCATGGTCTTGGAATTCTTTTGCTACATTATGCCAAAGATCCGGCTTTGCTCGTTCTATACTTTATAGGTACCATTTTGACCCAACTTGTAAAAGAAACACAACCAAACATTTAACCTGATATCCTGAGACTTATGTTTACCAGTTACATGATGCATCAAAATGAAAGGCATTTCCAATCCTTGGAAAACTCTGTACACATCTGTTCCCAAATCCAATGGATTACCTTTTCAGGGACGTGCAAGCTAAAATGCCTCAGCTCCATTTTGCAAATGGCAGTGCTTTCGTAGCTTTCCTTACCCACTGACAGGGGTGACAGAGCACCAGTGAGAAAAATTAATGGATTATATTGTGAAGGAAAAGCTACTGTGTACTGCATTTTATTATTCAATAATTGACTCAAACAGCATTTGGTTGGACTGTTTTTCTGGTTCACTGTTAACATTTCATTCTGTTGGAGAGCTTGAATTACAAACACTCAGTTGGTGCTGTTTTTTTTATATTAATTTATAGAAATACATTATACAACAGTACATACTGTGTTTTTTTCTGACAAAACAAATCGCAAATGAACTTTGATGGATACATTTTGGATTGATCCTAGATTAAAGACAGTCTTAAGATGTGCGGAGCACCACAGAAGAGATACTTGGTGCATGGGATCTCATCACAGCAACTTTAAAGGATACATTTTGATTTCGATATTTCATGCATTGGTATGAGAGCTCTTTGAAAATGACAAAGGATGGTGTTTGACAGGGCCTACTTCAAGAGGAATTATGTACAGTTTCATGTACGAGGACAGTGCAAAGTCATAGGAACACCCTCAGGTGCTCGACAGAGTAGCGCAGGAGTCTGCAACCGACACGATAGAAAAGCTTTTATCAGGAGGGAGCAAAAAGAGAGCAAATTAGGTAAAGAGGTGAACGAGTGCTCGCTGCAAAGCCCTGATAGGAGAGGCCTGGGAAGGCAGAGAAAGTACCCAGCAAGAGGGAATCAAGTGAGAGAAGACATCGAGGCGAGCAGCAAGCCCTGGGGTAGGCTGGAGCGCAGAGGTTAATGAGTGTAGATATCCTCCACAGGAACCTAGTCGGGTATGATCTGAGACAAGATGTGGTCTGAATACACTCAACTAAGCTCTATCAGACACATTTTGAACGGCAGGAAACCCAGACGGGAGCATGGCAACAACCACAACAAACAAACACAGGAATAGATTGCATTCAATGATACTGCTGAAGACATCATTAAGTGAACTGCAAGACACCCCTGCATTATTTAGAATTCAATACATTTACAAAAGTCCTTATTTTCTTTTTATAAAATTGCCTTTATTATGAAATGTTCTTCGACTGTTCTTTTGAAACTGCACATGGGTGCAATACGAAGGTGGTTCCAATTTCCCCACACACAAGGAAAGGTATAGTACTTTACCAATCTCTGTGTAGCTACTCTGTGATGCTTTGACAATGATACTAATTTAAATCCAAGTCAATTTAAATCCAAGTCAATGGGCCATATGCAACAAACATAGCTTGTAAGGCCATCCAGATCTTTTGATGTCACATTTTGTTTCACTACTCAGACAGTAAAGTAAAACTAAAAGGTTGCGCTGGTTGATTGTTAGGTTTACAAGGGAACAATCCTCGGGACACAAACCCATCTCATCGTAAAGGAGAACACAAGCACTATTCAGCATGCACTCTGGATTTGTTTATTGATAAAACAAACTGGATATAAATGTGTGCCAGACTTTGTCTAGACATAAAATAACAAATGTGACTTTTTAGCATGGATTTTATTGAACAGCAGTGTTAGCACCAAGACAGCAATGCAGTTCTTATGTTGTTTTATTCAAAGTGAATGCAGATTGCTGTGATCAATAGCTTGGTTTTGCATTCTGTTTAAACATCTGTCTTTGTCTAAAACGAATCCTTTACAGAGGAGTGTATCTGAGCTGACCTCTTTTACTTCACTCCATCGACACACTAACATTCTTCTATTTTTATTTCTATGCTGACATTCAAATTGAAAATTTGCTTTGGTTTAATGCACGATCTAGTCAATATAGCAAGTTGTCTCTGTTCAGTGCCTAGAACCACTACACTGGACACGACTCCATTCCGTATTCCACTCCTGTCTTTCCAAGCCGCTCGTTCAACCTTAAACTGAGACACAAACCGATATCAGACATACAGTACTTGTTTGTCCTGCAACCAGATAAACAATTTCACTCGCCCTCACGAGAGGCTTCCCCAAACACAGGCAGTTGTCAAATTGCTGGAACATGAAGAACTAACAGCTTCGCTCGAGGCCATGTTCAACCTTTCTCTGTGGAATGAGAGATGTCTGGCAAATTTGTCATTTTTTTTATAGACCCATTTTTTTTTTTTTTGTGAGGTGATTAAGAGTGCAGGCTTTGCTTGGTGAAACAAGGGGGCCCCACAGGGACGAGAAGAAAATGCACTCCTCAGACAAATTGGGCTGTTCTTGAGAAGTACAGGTATATAGCAGTATGCTACTTCATGGATTAACTAGTTGCCCTATTCTTTCAGACTCTGAAGTCCTGCGGTCTATAGTCCTGTTTTTTGATTGATTATGCTGTATGTTGTTGGTTTGGTGGTCCTAGTTGGAACTGTTTTAAATGTGTGACAAAATGTTATTCACAGTCACAAACTTCACTTAATGTGAACATTGAATTGAATCGAATAATTTTAGTGTTTACCTGGAGGTTTGTTTATATCTTGTCATCACATGTGTAGTGACTGGTGAGCGAGTCTATTTCTGCAACAGTGTTCATACACGAATATACAAAGGATCGATGTGATTTCACAAAGTGGCTGTGAGGTAGCATATCCTTCACACACCCTGTGGGACGACTAGTCTAAGCTTGAGTGACAAGTCCCAATTATACCACAGGCAACTGGCGACACGCAACTGAGCAACTTCAGGTGAAGTCAAAATAAAGAGTTAGAGGATCAAAGGTGTGTGTTATTGAAAGGAGGTAATATTTAAATCACAGTTGAGACAGGGCATTGTCAGTGGATCCCTGCTTTTCGGCACCTATAAATCTATGAAATAAAGAAGCCGTGAGTTTCCACAAAAGCAATGATGCGGTGTACTTCTGGCATCGCTGGCACTCATTGCAATGCAGCTTATTCCCCTTGATGTGACTGCCTTTGGAAGCCTTGCAGGCAGACTGGTTGCACTTGCCCTCTGTAGTGGTGTGTCTCTATCTCCCAGACATAGAGCGCAGGTGTTTGACAGCTGCTGAGTGTGAAGTTTGCAAAGGCATGATGCTCACTCTAATGAGCTCCTTGAGACAAATTGTTTCTTTATCCTTCATTTGACTTTACTCACAAAAATAATTGTTTGTAACAAAACTGTTGTGTCGACTGACACAATGTTTCCCCTTTTCCTTGAGGCAAAGAAGAGGTATGATGCCTCACAAAGCTCTCCTTCGGCCTTGGTGGATTTATTTGCCCATTATATTTGTCAGTTCACCATCTGTAAGGATTTTTTTTTGCCTACACATTATTGTATGTGCCATAATGACATTTAGATGTTTGTGTGAGAGTCATGCATATTTGAGGTTATGTTAGGCCTAAATTGTCAAATATTGCTCACATCAGTTGTAATTTATAGTTTTTGGAATAAGATTTCAACGACATAGGCGTACCAGAACACATTTTGCTCACATGCTGTTTTTGGCTGAATAACACTTTGCTTGCCACCATAACCCCTGCCTCAACATTTAGTGGCTTCTACTCACTTTGCCCCCTGTGGGGCTATTTATTGTATGTTTCCCTCCTTGCTTTTCATTATGTAGGCTGCCATTGCTATGAACTGGAGCAGGCAGCTCCCTAAACAGGCATAGCCATACAGCCTAAACCAGCAGTATTTCCATTTTATTGCAGTAGATGGTCAAACCCCAGACAATGTGTTTCTGACTGAAATGAGAGAAAGCAACTTCACAAAAACGGCTTTGTCACTTTGTAATAGACAGAAAAGCATAACAAAGGCAGACGAATTGTTGCGTGACTAATCCTTGTTGCTCCAAGGGGTGAAACAATCCACGATGAGCAGCATACTGATCTCTCAACACTACTCCTGCGTGTCACACTGTTGTTGGTTGCATTCCAATTTGCATTTCATGTCTCTGGCCTCACTGCTACACAGGTTGTAAGGGAAGGAGATGTGGGCAAGGTTGATTGCTCTTGGGCTCCTACTCCCCTGCTCGAAAATGCATTTGTTTTGTTATTTTTAACAAAATTGAGTCTAGGCACCAAGTCTTTAAAAAAGGGAAAATATTTACGGCATCATGACAGCTTCCTCTGCGCAAATGGTTCTCAGTTGATTTTTTTCAGTTATTTTGTTTCACTTTTTCCTTTTCAACATCAAGGCAGGGCAGACAGTTGATTGACAGCAGTGAGCTCTTCAGCTCATGACTCTGTCTTTAATATGTTTTTAAGTACTGTGATATCGTCTTAACCCAGACATTTATCCCCTTTCTCATCTAGAAATGATAAGCATGTCTGAACAATTCATCTGCCTTGAGAACCTTCCTTTAATAATGCACAAAGAATCATTAGTTTGTCTTAAACACCTGCCTGTGCAGTCTGAATTTGACCTCCGTGTTTGGCACCTCCTGTAAGATTTATCTGGATAATGTTCATATTTGTTCTTATTCTATCATTGTTTCTTACACAAGGTTGTGAGGCCATTCTTCCAGGTGGTTGGCAGAATGTATAGTCTATTAATAACAAGGCCAAAGGCACAGGCGAGAGAGCCCGTTTTGGAGATGAGTAGTATTTTCTGAGGAATACCAAAGGGTGCAAAAAATACAAGTGAAAACCAGTGTAGCCCTGCCAAGGCTTTATGATGGATCGTGTTAAGTTAGAGGCAGAGCAGGGAATAGGTAATATAAGAAAGAAAAAAAAGAAACACAGCTTCACAATGTCATGCCTATTTCCTGGAGGCAATGGAGCTTGTTATGTTGTTGACGATGTGAGGCATTGTACAATTCGGGAGACGCTTTAACGGAATAGAGTTGAATTATCCATTTAATGGTAGAGGGGGCGGTTCACAACCCTTCCTTCTTCCACTCCCCTGTTCCTCCTACAGCCGCCCACGGTGGCAGTCATGGTCAAGGTTAGCGTTGCTACCGTGTTGTGTTTTCATCGCCCCGTTCCAGGATCGTGAACCGAGCCAGGGACGAGTGCCAGCATGATTTTGTCTGAATACCCTTTGGTACTGTGTCAGTTTCAGGGCAGGGATTCAGAATCATCCAAATGATGTTTCTGTTGCCATGGAGTCAGCTCACTCCATAGATAATTTTTGAATTGCCCTTCCAAAAAAAAAAACACTATAAAACAAACCGTGGCATTTGTCAAGAACTGTTTAGAAGGAAATTTTATTTTCAAAAAAATGCAAGTGAAAGCTTCTTTGTATTACATTTATTTTCCATAAATTCATCGATCTTGAAATGTGTTTCTTTTTCTCTGTACAACATGCAATTTACATTACTCAAACATTCCAAACATTCCAAAAAATGCACTGGAATACCTTTTTTTCCTTTTAAACTATTTGTCGGTTATTTGCAGTTATCACTGTACATCTGTACTGAATTAGATATGTCATCTAGATAAAATAAAATAAAGATCTCACTATGTCTTATTGATTTTGTTTAGGTCTGTGGGCAAGCCAAACATGCTATTTCCACAGGTCGTCTGCAATTCTTTTTGCATATTTCTTCTTTCTTTTTACCTCTGATCAGTATTTAAATGAAAGCCTAGGACTTTATATAGATGTTGTCAGTCTTTTATAGATGATCTGCCATTTGTGAGGAGAATGATTTATTTCTTCAAATGAATGTGTGGCACACACACAAAAAAACACACGCACACAAAAAACACAATACCCCACAGGCAGAAAAAGGCAACATTAATAAAACATTAGTACGGAAAAAAACGCAGCATTCATAACCCAGGTAGCTAATGATTTCTTTCCTTAGATATACTTCTTTAGAAGATACAATATGGTACATTCCTTTTATTATTGCGCATTTTTTTTAGATATAGTATAAAGCAAAGCGTTGCTTTGTCTTGAACATTTCCTTCAGAATTCAAACACAAGGTTCTTTTCTTTAATGAGGACCGTTAATCTAATTTGATCGATTTTTTGTTGGGTTGTTTGTGTTGTGCTTTTCTCATTGTTCGATTTAATATATCGGCCATTTGCATTTATCAAATAACATTTTGAAACCTTTTCATTTAATCGGAAATGGGATGAAATTATTTTCAATAACACAAATAATTGTATCGATATGAATTGTTCCAGCTGACTTTCTATTGGCTGTTTAAGAGGTATCTTTTTTTGACAGATGAGTTATTTTTAAATCTGGATTTAAACTCAAAAGAAAATGATTTGGATATGGGAAAATGGTTTTTCCTTCTGGGGCTTTCTATGCTTATTTGCTTAATTATATTTCTATATAATAAAAATATATATATTCTTTTCTCTTCATGTAACCAATTAGTATGGAGTCCATAGGTTTATGTAGTCAGTAGTTTTCTCCATAGCCACATTATACAATGTTGATGAGGACTCTCTAATCGGCACTGACGGACGCCTGCCACTCTCCTAACGGATGGCGGTCCCTGGTTGATCACAATATAATAATAGGTGCTAAGAGTGTGAAGGCAGGGAGCCTGTAATAAGACCAGATTTGAGTGGAGCTCACCGTAATATGAAAAGGCTAACTCTTGGCATGATGCCACCTCCATACATTAAATAAAGTGCACTCCCGCGCTGAGTGAGTGGGTTAACAAGGCCCTCCACGGCGTAGTGCAGACCTCAGGAGAGAACAGAGCCTCGCTCTAATCCAAGCCAATCTTCCAAACCATAAACCTTCAAGAAGTAAACAATAATAAGCCAAGAGGCGATAATAAACCTCGGAAGCGTTTACCTTCATATTTACAGGAAATGAAATGGTTGTGTTTCTCTGTTTGACTGTGACATTTCATCAATAAGACACCTGTCTTTTGGGTGTTGGAAAAAAAATAAACAAAGAGAGGAAAGACGATAGAAGCCGAAACAGTGGACCAGTGGGGTCACTGTATGATGCTAATGTGCCTGTCAACGATTGTCAATCACATCTCTGCAGTCCAAAGTGTGGTTCCCACCGCACAAAAACAATCACACAGCGTCTACGAGCCTCTCCAGTGAGGAGCTTTTCCTGTGGATAGGCAGAGTGAACCTTGTTAGCACCGTACGTGGGAACTCGATCAACATCGTCTCTCTTTGGTATCAAACATGGCGGAAGAATTGAACCTCCCATCAGCGATCTTTACTACTGTGACCTCACACTGACTCCCACTGCATATTGGATGGTTTAAACCATCGAAGGTTTGCTGTGTCATTTACTGATTTGGGTTTAATTTAATGTAAACCCCGTTATCCTAGACATATGGAAACGTTGACTCCTTTGGAGATGTAGATAATAGGCTCCCATTCATCTTAACAAAAATGAGGCCAGAACATTTAATTACGTTTGGCATGTTGAACCAACAGAGCCTCGCTTTCATGATACTCATTTGCTTCTCAGTTTGAAAACAGACATCTGCGTGGGAACACATATAAACAAATAAATAAAAGCAGGCGTACACACACACAGACACACACAGACACACACACACACACACACACACACACACGCACCTCGCCTGCAGTGTGCTTGGGCTTGACTGAGAAATTAGAGTATTAGATGCAGTTTGATGGACTGGTGGACTGTGAATATGTTTCAGCTCCGGACAGCTGTCTCGCCCAGAGTGAAATGTGATGGATGGATAGTGGAGCTATGGTGACATATGGAAATGCCAGAGAAGGAAGGAAAAAGTAATCTGCAGTGACTTTGTTTCACAGACTCGGATTTCCTTATCTATTTTGCCTTTCTTAAATTCAGTTTGCTACTGTCGCCTGTTTTAAACTCAGAACATTGAAATGGATGTAGTATTATAACCTAATATGTTGCAATGTTATCTTGTTTTAAGAAGGTGATCCTTTGGTGACCTATATATGAATCCAAGCAAAGTCATGGAAATGCAGACGTCATGGATGTCAGCAGCACACGGCCCTGGACAGAGTCCATAAACAGAGGGGGTCTCCACGGCGAGCTTGGTGGGACTGGGAGGACCACAGTCCCAGATTAGGACTGACAAAGTGGATGGCTGCTCCTGATGGAGTGGCAGCCCCGTCTTAGATCCCAATAAGTCACTGTGTTTGGTGACTCAGCAGTAGACTCCTTGGTCATCCATTCAGCGGGACAGATCCAGCATTTGTGTGCGTGTCGAGGGGACTTTAAGTTATTGCAGTGCATCGCCTGGTATTTGCGAGTTTGTACGTGTGCATGCTCGTGTGTGTGTGTGTGCAACTGCGTTTTTGTGTTTATGTGCCATACCTCCATTAAGAGGTGTGTTCGGGGCTGGGGGGTCGGAAGGAGCTTCCAGTTGCTTCCAAAGTGACAGGCTGACGACGAGGAGGGAACAGGAGGCTGGGGTTGGTGTTGACCGTCTGAAAGGTCACAGGCAGCCTGTACGCTGCACAGCCTCTTCTGACCAATCCCCCGGCTGCCCTGCTACAGGGGCCGCCTGCAGGGAGACCTCTGGAGATACAGAATGACACCCACCAACAGTTCTCTCCCTCTTTGAAACGCCAAAGAATACATATCCAAATCTTTTCCAAGCAATAGGTGAACTTACAGCAATGGTTTGTTGCTGAAAGGTGTTTCCAACAGTTGCAAATGTACGAATTACTAATTGGCTAGCACAACACACTAAAGAACATTTGTCATTGGACATGCATTTCACATTCCTTTTTTAGACTACATGCGAATTAAGGCCCGCTGCTTTCAAAAAGGCTTTCCTCTTCTTTCTTGTTTACTTGGTTTGGCCGGATTCCATAGTAAATCCCTTTAGATCATAGTGGAGTGTGGGATATAGTCTCACCCTGCAATGTCAGGGCCTGAGGCCATTATTCATTTACACTCCGCTAAAAGTATTTTACAGACTGAACGTAGTACACTATTGGCCTTATGCAATGCCTCTACTCATACCCCAACATTATTTTAAATAATAATAATATAAAGTCTTTAGTTGCTCTGCGATTTGAAAACCCACCAGGGAGTGCACTAAATCCACTGGAGTGCCCTAATACACAATACAGGCAGACGGAAATTTAAATGTTATAGTATCAGTACCTTTAAACTCTGCACAGTTTTGCTGGGTCATGGCTCTGAAAAAGAAACAGGAATGTGCCTGGTGTCGGGCAGACCTAGTGGTGATTTTATGTATTCAGTGCTTTACTGTTTGCAGCTCAATTCTGAGACCTAATTCAAAAACCTAATTATGAGGCATTTGAGTGCTTGGGTTCAGCCATGAGCAGCAATAGCTGTCAGTCAGAGATGGCACAATGCTTCACTCCGTCACCTTTCTGCATTGCAGGATTTGGTGATTCAATCTGTCATGCTGCTGTGCAGGTAGAACTGTGTAGAAAAGGCATGGATATAACCAATACGGATACTATATGCCAAGCTATACGGTACAGACAAACCTGTTTTTAGAAGGTGCAAAGTGGGATGAGAGTTGAATGGCTGCGATCAGTATTGTATGCCTGATGGAATTACTGGTCTCTACGGAAATAGCCACCGTGTTTTAGTTTATAGCCAAACAGAAGTCATCTTTTCGTCGTGCTGTGAGCTTGTACAAAGTGCATGTTGTTTCCTCCATGGCCCAGTGGCCATGTTTAATTGATTTGTTTAACAAAGATGCATTCTGGGCTCCATTGCCATGGCTCATGCCCTCCATATCTAATGCAGGCACCAGGACTCATGTGAAACGTCACGGAACTGGTTCCATCCGTTGCTTTACAGTGAATAACACCATTGTGTGTATAAGAGACTAGATATGCTCGTTGACACATGCAATTGTATACCTCTCCTCCCCAGGCGCTGTGCATTGATGCAGCATCTCTTTCTATCTGGAATGGAACACACTTTTTCCAAGTCAACAGGTCATCCTTTGTAAAAACCACTGTCGCATGAGCTGGGACTGCCAATGCACACTTGAATGCAACTAGTCCTTTACTTGAAAAGGCATTTCAGTAACTCAGGAATGTATTTTATTATGGTATAGTACGTTGACTAAAGTCATTGTCCTAACTTACAAGCTCTGGTAATGTTATGTGGGTGATATATTTAAATCAGTAGATTCTTATTGTGTCCACTCCCATTACAGTTCCACATTAACATCCACATTCCATTTAGAAGGCCAGCCTACAGTCGCAGAAACCTAGATAGCACTTTAATTGTGATGGGGGACTTCATTCGTGGGATTGTTAGACTTAAAGATTAATAAATAAATCAGTGAAGTGCCTCGTCCATGATGTTTGACAGCGAGAGAGAGAGAGAGAGAGAGAGAGAGAGAGAGAGAGAAAGAGAGAGAGAGAGAGAGAAAGAGAGAGAGAGAGAGGGAGAGAGAGAGAGAGAGCGAGGGAGAGAGATTGACGGACGTAATAAGATAATGGAGCTCTTTAGGAAAAGAAAGAGTGGCGAGAGGAAAAAAAGTATAAATGATCTAAAAAAAAATATCCAACGGAGGAGTAATAAGTGCTCTAACTAATTGAGCTGGTTTTGAGAGGCAGGCAGAGGTGACTAACTCAAGGAGGTGCAGAACGAGCCGAAGAATTAGTCCTTGTTACTCTCCTACCCTGCGATGAGAGTTCAACATCAAGGAAGCGTCTGCCCGATGGAGGCAAACAGCAACACCGACTGTCGTTCTTTATTGGACATTCATGGCAGTTTGATTAACTTTCCTTTCCCTGGCTTCACTATTAATAGCAGGGGTAGCTTATACGCCGAGACGAGAGGAACAAGCAAAGGCTCGAGGAAGTAAAAATGCTGTTTCATCCAGTCAACATCTCCCGGTTTTCAAAGATAAAGTGCTACGCTCTTGAAAAGGGATGTGCACAAAGCGTGGGCTCTTGGTTATGAGGAACGCAAAGGGAAGCCATCTTGTTGTTTCACTGTCAGGAATAGAAATGACTGCTCATTTAAAAAGCTACGTGTTTGATTTAGCATTTGCAGGATTTCTGTGATCGCTTAAAACAGTAACAATGTCCTCCCCCTCCCTTATTTCTTTCCCCATTTTCACTAGTTACACAACCACAGCAAATTATGCGTGCATATTATATATACCCAGTAAAGCTGTTCTTATCTGTGTTTTTTTGCGTGCAAATGTCCTAATCTCTATGGCTTGGGAACTGAGAGATGCATGAGGCAGCTTTTTCTTGTCTCCTTGTCTGAGAGAGACAATACATTTTCTTTGCATGGCAATGATCAATCTAAGGCCAAGCCTAGCCCTCGGGCATGCTAACTGTCCAGGTGAGCATGTGGAGGAATACGGAGAGAAAGGAAAGGAAACCATTAGAGGTGTCCTAATGCCACCTGATCACCTCCTATGCCATGCCTTAGTAGAACATGCACTTAAAGTAGTAAGGTATATTATTGTCTGACAACTGGTGGCATGTATTGCCATCAATAGATGTAATCTCCATTGATTCATAGCGCAGTTTGCTGAACAGTGTTTATATCAAATAAGAAGTATCAGCTATTGAGTGTGATCTGTTAAACTCAGTTTACTACCAGTTGCATGTATTGATCAATGCCATTTAGTCTAACTTAGTCTAATCAGGAATAAAATTTATAATCAAAAGATTGTTCGAGTAGTTATTCCTTTTGTTAGGTGTAATTTCTTTTTACATAGAGTGGTACCTACGCAGATCTTATCAGCTCCTGTCCTGTACAGTGGTTTAGTCAGTTTAAATGAGTAATTTTTTTTACGTTCAACTTTTTCTGAATGATAAGACGGAGAGTGACGACTGTCTTCGACTTATTAACAAGCTCAATTGAATGGCTAAGTGCAAACGGCCATGGTCAAAATGAGAGTGTGAACCAATCCAATCTCCTCTTCATCTCCTGTCTTCTCAGGCTATGACCTTTCGCCGTTCTAATTGGTTTACACAGAACGTCTCTCAAGCGGAGCTTGCCTAGATAACCATTGGTTCATTCAAATGTCTTTTTTTGTGTGCCCTCTTGTTCTCTGGAAGAATTGATATCACGTACTTACCTAAGCAAAGGCATAGTGGAGGAGACGAAATGTATGAAACAAAGTGAGAAAACCTCAGAGATTAGTCTTTGGATTCATTCCCGTAGTCATGGCACCGCAGCCTCTTCAAGTCCTCAGTTTAGTTCTGAAATCATTCAAATGTTTCAGCCATAGTTTTTTTACTGGGGTTTTGGTGAATACACACTCACAAGTACGCTCGCCTTACAGCTTGTCATCCACTCTCTCCCTGGAGGCTTGTCAAGCCTGTTGACACTGAGGCCTGGTCCAAACATCCCATAGGCAAAACTTCCCCACACACTGGTACTGACTGACCCCCACCTCTCCTCAAAGGGCCCTGGGCCTGGTCGGACATTGACCCTGACCACAGTCCTGCGAGTGTCTCCCGTCCCGGTCCTGGAACAGGTTCTGTCTAGCGTTTTCCCCAGTGATTCATCCGGAGTGCCCTGGCAGAGAGGGCGCTGGATGTCCATGTCAGAACGAATCAAGCCACGGCACACATGGCACCGATGGTTTGGTTTGCTGGGTTACTGTTGTTGGTGTAGAGTGAAGACCTCTGCCAGTGACCCGTGATGGCCCGGGATGATGAGCCCAGGCAGGCAGGCCTCTGACCGGCTACTGCAGCCTATAGGGGTGTAGACCTGGGGGAAGAGTTCTGCCTCTTTGTAACTTCACTGTCGCCGTCGTTGTGTTTTGATGTTCCCTGCGAATGTCAACCTTGATTTGTTTTCATAAAGGACATACAGCCAATGGGTTCTTCTAGGCCGATAACATTATCCAGCCACTAGTTGCTTGTAAGTATTTGCTTTTCTAAGGTACTTCAAATTCAATTATTTTGAGGCTTTGCACATTCATTTGAGGGGCTCTTCAGAGGGCAGGTTGGAATTTGAATAGAAATAGTGTATGTTTTTTTCGTCATCAAATAATTTAGTGAATTGCTTTTGTGTGGCTATTCTATACAGAAAGCATTACTGTATCTGTGAAGGATGAGGGTAATGGAAGGGTAACAGACTTCAAAATGTAAACAGCGTGAAAGCACACCGCTATCAGGCCAGACATAATCACACACGCAATTTCTCTATCATTCTTTAGCCTGGCCATTCACTTCTGACAGAGAGAGTGAGGAAAAACAACAACAGATTTGGTCTTTTTTGAAATGGCCGATCTGTCAAAGCCAGGGCATAAACGTTGATGGTAATGGATGACGGGCGTATATGAGCATCAAATGCCATCATGTATCGTCCTGCAGCGTCTTGTCAGTTGTTAATGTAAGCGGCCCCTTGCGCCGCAGTCACATTATTGGTGGTCTCTGCAACAACAGCCAATAGATCAACCGGCTGATGGATGACACGGACCATTCCCCGCGCTGTCACCTGCTGAGCGCCATCCATATCTCCCAGGACCTAAAAGGACAACATATTGCATTTTTAATTGCATTTGACTATCGCTTGACGCTTTGAGTGTTACCCAAAGTGTCTAGCAAGCTATCTGCATATTCCCCGCACACTAGCAGTAGCTGAAAGCTTCATTTTGAAAGTATAATCTGTTTTTTTTTCTTGCCTTCAACCCCCCACTCCATGCCCCCCCCACCCCCCCCCCCCCCCCCCCCCCCCCCCCCCCCCCCCCCCCCCCCCCCCCCCCCCCCCCCCCCCCCCCCCCCCCCCCCCCCCCCCCCCCCCCCGCCCCCCTTTGTCAGTGTTTTTTGGACAGGTCTATTTAGGCTGCTCTTCGACGGGGAGAAGTGGGCCCGGCGTGCGAGGGGGGGTTCAGTGCTCCATGAATATCCACTCGATGCCCTTCATGGGTCGATACGTGATTTAGAGAAGGGGGCGCAGGACCTGCCGGAGTCAGGGCTTTCGGTAAGTGGTAGATAATGTCCCCCGGATATCGCCGGGGCGATCTCTTACGGCGCACAACACACACCGCGTCAATTTGCGTCGGCGTTCCCGCGGAGAAGGCGGTGGACAGGTGCGTTTTTCCTGATTCTCCCTGTCGTAGATCGTCAGGGTGTCACCGCTGGGCAGAGAGTTCCCGGACCGGAGCCAGCTGAGATCACACCGGCCCCGTAAAATGTCCTGGTACAATTTGGGGATTTAAGGAGAGGCAAATCGATGGTAGAAAGATAACGCAGCCGCGGGGGTGTGTGTGTGTGTGTGTGTGTGTGCGTGTGCGTGATGCAGAGAGAGAGAGAGAGAGAGAGAGAGAGAGAGAGTTGCGTCAGAGCTTGGGTGACGGTGTGTCTGCGCTGAGCGGTGACAGGGTCATCAGTATAACTCTGTGGGGAAATTGAAATGATCAGCCCACTCAGTCTGGCAGCAACTCCATTATCCAGGACCGACCCACCGACCGGCCCTACACACACACACACACACACACACACACACACACACACTCTCTCTCTCTCCTCTCCCCCGTCCCACGCCCAGCTCCTGTAGCGTCTGTCTCTCTGTCTTCTCTCCTCTCTCTCTCGGTGATGACTTAACGCTCCGTCTCCGGTGGCAGAGCTCCTCCTCACCGTCTCCTCCCCTCCGTTCCTCCTTTTTCTCTTCCTCTCCATCCCAGAATATCCCAGGTGAC
>JAVQIZ010216875.1:0-10417 GCA_036023535.2 Galaxias brevipinnis
TATATATACTGTATATATATATATACATCTGTACATACACGCATGCACACCAACACACGCTGATACACACACACAACAATACACACAAAGACACACACGCATGCACAACAACACACATAGATACACACACACGTACACCAACACACTCAAACACAAACGCACATTCCTACACCAATACACACACTCATTAATACCGGATCCTAAATTGAGAGAGGTGACAATCATGCTATGCTTTTGGATGGCGCTGAAAACTCCCCATGTTCCGAATCCGAATCTTGTCTTCTTACGTCAAACTGTTGTCGGTTGCCTTTTGTTTTTTTTTCATTATTCTCACGATGACTCCTTCCTTTATTTTACTGTTGAAGCTGAGGAGCGTTTCCCGTGCTTTCAACACGGTGCAGTTTTTGGTATGCATACTTCCTCCTGGCCAACGAGGCCGCCCTTCTAAGAACCATGTGCATTTAAACTGCAGTGTTGCATGAGAGCCGCGTAGAGTACCGTGTCCTAGTCCAGATGTTTTTTAGGAGTTGTTGTTGTTGTGGTCGTGTTTTTTGCTTCACTAGGCTTCTCAAAGACATTCCTCCTGGTTCACTAGTGAATGGCCTCCCCCCTCACACACTGTAGTACTGAGCTTATCCTCCATACACCGCCATGCTGCTAGTGTGGTCTCAATGGGCAGTGCATACTTTCAGTGTTTCACTAAACTCTTCTTTCACCCTTTTTTTTTTCTTTTCTTTTTTTTTGTCTGTCACCATCGATCTTGTCTTTTTGTCTGCCTCTGTTCTTTCTTTCTTTCTTTCTTTCTATCTATCTATCTTTCTTACTTTCTTTCTTTCTGTCTCTTTCTTTCTCTTTCTCTCTTTTCTATCTCTCTTTCTCTCTTCCCCTCTCTCTCCTTTCCTACCTTCCTTCACGGCTGGTCTCCTAGGCTAAAGTCAGAGAGTTGGAGGAGAAATGTCGGAGTCAGAGTGAGCAGTTTAACCTCCTGTCCAAGGAGCTGGAGAAGTTCCGTCTGCAGGCCGGCAAGTTTGACATCCTGAGCACGGAACCCCTGGCCGTGTGTGAAACCCCCGGCTCGCCCGACAAGTCCCTGTCCCAACTCCTCAATGGGCTGGCTGCCCCCACCGCCGGGAAAGGTAGCACTGACCTTCACGTGACCTTGCATGACATGAACCATTGTTTAACAGACGCTTTAATCCAAAGCGACTTACAATAAATAGTGCTTTCAATAAGAGAAGGTAAAAAAACACAAGTCAGGTAGATAAAATAAGTGCATCCCTGACCTGATCGCCTAGATAAGAGCTAAGCAAGTGCCATATTAATCATCAGCATACAAACACAGAACCATTGCAAACCTAATACAAACAATTTCTTAGCACAAACAAACACATGACCTTGATCACAAAGTGTCCATATCATCTGAATGAGGGTGGGCAAACTTTGGAGGCCGCAGTCTTTCATTTTAAAGCATTAAAGCATTGATCGTAACCATTAGAGTAGTATGTAAATAAAAGTCACCTTAGGATGATTACCAAACAGCTACTCCAGGTACCATAGCGATAGTGAGTACACATGTTCCCGTGTTGTACCTGGTACACTGTGAAAAGTCCCTGGAGTCTGCTTAAAGCGTTGAATAATATCACGGAAATAGCATGGGAGATGATGCGTGTGTGCGTGCGTGCGTGTGTGAGCTGTCATCGTGCCGATAGAAAACAAGAGCCGTCTTTGAACAAACAATCCACTTTTTGCCGTTGTGAGCTAAGCTCAGAGCGGGCAGCTGCTCTTGGAACGGGAGCGCTACAGAAAGGCCACTCCGTGACGTAAGCCGCCATGATAAATATTGAATGAAGTAATGAAATAATCTGTGGCGCTGCGAGTCATAATCCCCGCGGCGTCACGGCAACGGCGTCACGGCAACGGCGTCCTGCGGACTACACCCACGCTGTGATGTCATTGGATCATCTCTATCTTGTGCGTGTGACAGAGCCGCGGTCTTTAGATTATAATGTTTTTTTTTATCATTAGCCTAGATTTCACATTATACTGATGTAATATATACAGTATACAGCTGTTATTCTGGCATGTGGAATGGCTTAAGGGTTGGCTCTTGATATGGGGAGAAACAGATTGCGGGTTGCTGTGGTGAAATTTCATTCATGCATCGATACTCTTACATTACACCTGGCAGCCATTCAAAATGTATGTGCTGGTTGATACTATTTAGAAGATTCTTTTGGGAGCATGCCCATATACAAAGTAAAACAGGTTCACACAACAGTTAAGGATAAAAGGTTACAAAAATAAGGGTCGCATTTTATGATTTGTGCGTCCCTGACTTGTGTTACATCACACCTAACATTGTGATATAAGTTATGTGGCTAAAAAAAGCAAATTTGTCCTTTCTTGTTTTAAAGCTTTTATCATTTTAAATGTGTTGTCTTCCAGGTGGCAATGAGAGTTCTTTGAGCCGATCTGTGATCTCAGAGTTCATACGGCCGCTTCAGATGAGTGGTGGGGATAGGCCGGAGCTCCTGTCCGTCAAACCTACCTTCCTTACCCGCAGTCGAACCAGCAGTGCTGGGCGGGCCTTGCTCTCTGAGGTATGCACGTTCTAGCTGTTGTTGATACTTTGCACATTACATTTTTCTGAGTAGAACTATCAAATGAATACATTTATCTTACATAAACCCCTGTCATTAGATTCATTACCAATTTTTGATTTTTTTTAATATTCTTTATATATGCCACCTTTTTGTCTGATTTCTATGTTCATCTATTTGTTTTCTCCAAAATTCAACAACATGTTAAACTACAGTCTGAGACCACTGGGGGGCCAAGAGTGAGACAGATTAGAGACATGTTAAACTACAGTCTGAGAGTGAGACAGATTAGCGCCATGTTGATCTACAGGGGGAGAGTGAGACAGATTAGTGCCATGTTGATTTACAGGCGGAAAGTGAGACAGACTAGCGACATGCTAAGCTACAAACTGGGAGTGAGACAGATTAGCGACATGCTAAACTACAGTCTGAGACCACTGGGGGGCTGAGAGTGAGACAGACTAGCGACATGCTAAACTACAAACTGGGAGTGAGACAGATTAGCGACATGCTAAGCTACAGGCTAGGAGTGAGACAGGTCTGGCTGGGGAGGGACACATGGGGAGCAGCCATCCGTCTGCCAGTGTGGGGCTGGAGAAGAAGAGGCTGGAGTGTGAAAGAGCCAATCTGTTTCCCAGTAGTCATTTACTGGTGGGAACATTGGCTGTTCCGCCCGATTTAGGGAGAGAGGGAGGTGGAGAGCGAGATGAAGGGAGAGAGTGACAGAAAATAGAAGAAGAGAGATAAAGAGAGAAAGACAAAAATGATAAACAGAGGGGCGAAAAGACTGTAAGATTAAGTGAATAAAAGGTTTTGTCGTTGTTTTTCTGTCGCTGACCAGATGGACAAAGAGCTAAGCTCAACCACCAGGACCAAGCCCCGGTTTACAGGCAAGGTGCGTCTCTGCGTCGCTCGCTACAGGTGAGTCACCACCATGCCCACACACTGCTGTGTACACACACACACACACACACCTGGTGTCTGAAGACCTGACTACACACGAACACACACACACACACACACACACACACACCTTTAGATCTCTGCTCTCCACCCTTCCTTCTCCAGAAAATTGATCCAAAGTGTGTGAATTGGATGTCTGACAGGCATTTGAACATGGCAGCCAGTTGATGTTGGAAAAGGGCAAACCAAATGGATTGTCTTGAGTGTGTGTTTGAGAGTTATATTTTTATTTCTCACGGCGCTTTTTCAAATTTCTTCTTAATCATGATGCATGAAGTGCTTTTCTTCTCAACCAAACAAAATGACCTTTCAGCAAGAAAATAATTGGAGTCCCCACAATACGTGAAAAATACGATGCTTTCCCTGTCTCTGTTTCTTTCCCTCTTTCTTTCTCTGTCTCTCTCTTTCTTTTTCTCTCTTTCTTTCTCTCACTCTCTTTTTCTCTTTCTTTCTTTCTTTCTTTCTTTCTTTCTTTCTTTCTGCTCCTCCCCTTTCCATTCTTTCTCACCCTCTCTCATTTCATCTGAAAAAAAACACTGAAAGATTCAGTTTGTATTAGTTTTTATGCACTGCTCAGCAATTTCCTCTTCTAACAGATTTGCAGTTACATAAGTGTCAGTGACAGTGTTTGTGTTTCTATAATCTAACATACAATCTGAAACGCTTAGAAAGGATTTAGGCACTTAGTAGTGATTTACCTGCCGCATGCATTTTCCTGAAATTAAAACTACATAACAAGTACATTATAATAACTACAGTTTGACTGCATTGTTGTTGTTTTTTTGTTCTTGCTCAGCTATAACCCTTACGATGGACCCAATGAGCATCCCGAGGCAGAGCTCCCCCTGGTGTCTGGGAAGTACCTCTACGTTTACGGCATTATGGACGAAGACGGCTTCTATGAAGGTGTCTTAAGATTACCCCTATACTGTTCAAATTCAAAATTAACTTTTTTTTGTGTCTCCATTTTTTTGATTGTTGGATGTAAATTAACTTGGTTTATTGGTTCGTAGTAAAACCATCTATTATAACTGTAATACTATTTCTATAATCTTTCTCTAACTCTGGTTTTATTTAATATTTTTCCATTTTCATCCCTTCCCCACTCCCTCTTTCTCTCCACATTTTGTCTCTCTTTTCTCTTTCCATCTCTCTCTCTCTCTCTCTGTCTCTTTCTGTCTCAGGAGAGCTTCTGGATGGTCAGCGCGGCCTGGTCCCCTCCAACTTCGTGGACTTCGTTCAGGACGAGGAGGTGCCGTCGTCTCAGCACAGAGAAAGCGGTAAGGAGTCAGGCTACAACAGCTGCCACAGTAGCCTGGGCTCCCAGAGGAGGGGCGCTGGGGCGGCCAGCAGCCTGGTGATGGGCACAGGCAGCCTGGGCAGTGTGGGCAGCGGGGACAGCCTGGGTAGCATGGGGATGGGCAGCCTCCTGCAGTCGGACAGTAAGCTGGACTGCCTGGTGGGGCTGGAGGGTCTGGGCAGCATGGAGCGCCCGGGAGGCCCCTGCAGCAACGGCACGGGCACCCTGGATGTGAACACGGACGAGGTGGGCGAAGACGTCGTGCCTTACCCCCGCCGCCTCACCTTGATCAAGCAGCTGGCCAAGAGCGTGATCGTGAGCTGGGACCCGCCCGTGGTGCCTCCCGGGTGGGGCGCCGTCAGCGGCTACAACGTCCTGGTGGACCAGGAAGTCCGTATGAGCGTGCCCTTCGGCGGTCGGACCAAGTCGCTGGTGGAGAAGCTGGACCTGCTGACCAGCACCTACCGCATCTCGGTGCAGAGCGTGACGGAGCGCGGGCCGTCGGACCAGCTGCGCTGCACCATGCTGGTGGGCAAGGACGTGGTGGTGGCGCCGTACTACCTGAGGGTGGACGGCATCACGCAGTCCTCAGCAGAGCTCTCCTGGATGCCCAGCAACAGCAACTACAGCCACACCATCTTCCTGAACGGCGCCGAGTACGACCTGGTGAAGCCCGGAGGCTACCGCTACCGCTTCGTCAACCTGAAGCCCATGACGGTGTACAAGGTGAAGGTGGCGGCTTGGCCCCACCAGGTGCCGTGGCAACTGTGTCAGGAACAGCGGGAGAAGAGGGAGATCTCTGTGGAGTTCTGCACTCAGCCCGCAGGTCAGAGCACGCTACGGGGCCTTGTTGGGTTCTGTGTTGGTTTTGTGCTTTTTGTGCGTTTTGTTGTGGTGGTGGTGGTGGTTATTGTCGTGGATATTGTCGTGGTGTGTTTTGTATTTGTGTATTTGTCAATGTGTATTAAATTGTGTGTTGTTGAGATGGTGGTGTGAAGTGGTTTGTTTGACATGGATTCTCACAGGAGTCTGGATTTTGAAAAACAGATTACTTATTTTATGTTAACTGTCAATAAAATTTTTTGTACGGGAAAATAAATAGTACAAGATTCTCAGAATGCTTCTAGGGCCTATGCCAGTGTTTGGCTGGACCTGACTTTTATTGTATGTAAACTGCTTCTCTCCACACAAGAGGGTCTGCCGTTCGTTTAGCACAGCAGGGGTGCCTCTGGGCTCCGTAGTTTTCTATCGAGCTTATTGAAGATGGAGCGCCATTGTAGTTTGCTCTCGGTTGTTATTTGTACATCAAGCATGCGCTGTTGTCGCGTGCCCTGACATAGGTGTGTGTGTGTTTTTTTCTCTCGAGTGGTAAAGCATCTGGCAATTTACAGTAAACACGGCAATCTGTTTACTTTGACTCAGACAAGCTTTGAGGCCCAGACATTCACGGAGACTGTGCAGCCGACGCATTTCTTAGCCGTGTTTTTTAGCCCTTTGAGGAACTGCGCCTAAAAGGCTCTGCGATAAAAAGCGACACACGCTTTTTATTTGAATAAATAAAAAGATCCCTCAGAATCAAAACGAGAAGTGCAATGAATTGACATCCTAGGAGAATTATAGTGCACAGCAGATGCTTTGAGAGAAAACGAAAAGAGAAAACGAAAAAGCGGGGAAATTGTTTAGGGAGTTGAAAACTAGATGTTTAATTTGTGTAAAGGGCATACTGTATATTGCTATTCTCCTGGCAGTCGAAACACGCTGTGCACAGTCTGAGCCTTTCTGCTGGCCCACAGTGTGGATGTTTCAAAAATATTTAAACTTGGTTGCATAAGAGAGACCCAGCTGTGTTTTTTTTTGCCGCCCCTGCCGCGTCCAGAGAAGCTCACCCAGAGCGTTGGGAGACGAGAAGCCGGGTCCTAATTACCGGTCGGTCTCACTGTGGCGCCCTAACGTCACCGCGGCAACGTCGCTGCTTTGACAAGATAAAGACAGCATTTTGAGTGGATATTCAATTACTGCCCATCGATCCGCTTCCTGTGGAGAATGTCACCAATTACATGATCCACTTTGTGTTTTCCCCCGCTCATCTGCTTTGTCATTCCGTCGCTATTCCCGTCACGGACATCTGTGGCACTCCCACCTTCCCGCTGTGTCTCAACGCCCCCCTGCTCTTCTTTCTGTAATGAGACGTTTGATTTTTTTTTCTGAAATAAGCTATTTGGGATATGAGTGGTTCAGTAATGCCTGTTGTCAACCGGGTGGAGCGCTGAGCTCTTCCAACGCGCGCGCTGTTATTGACTGTGATAATTGGAGGCTTCGCAGGTCGCCTTGACGCTAGCCTTTCTCATTTCAATATGGAAGGTGGATGGTTGTTATGGTGATGCTCTATGTTGGGGTCAACATACATAGATTAAAAAGTGATTTGAAACGGCAAACAGTTTGAATAAAATACAATAAATTCCGATTATTTTGGGCGTTATATTTAGAAACTATATTCAACAAAATAGACGTTTTTGGGGCAATGTTGATAGTTTGTGCCATTTCGATCCTTTCTGAACTATATTGACCCTAACCTTGCTCACATTAGTGTAACAGTCTTCTGATTTTATAAAGTCATTTACAGTCAATCTGATTTAGGATTGGATTGATTTCACAACCTATGAAACATGGATTTATGTAAAGAGGTAGTCCAGATTGGTTAAACTGAATCTCTAGAGCAATTTGGTCCTCTGTACAATCAATGTAATTCATGCAGAAAAAATAAATCACTTTGAGACCAGCATTCTTGCCAACCTTGAAACCTCAAAAATCAGGAGGTTTTCCAAACCATAGCGGGGGTCTGGCGGTCCTCTATACAAAAAAATCGTATTGGTAGAGAATTGTGGCAATGAAAATCGAGATGGTTGGCAAGTTTGGAGACCAGGCCTCTTTTCCCATAGGAGCCTGTGAAGCAATGTAATATATTTGAGACATGTAGTGCAAAACACAGCAGAAAGAAAGAAAATATGAGAGTGAGGTAAAACCCTGATTGGAGCCCAGCCCTACCCATTCAATCAGCCACAGTTTAATGAGAGACATACAGCTGAGCACTCACAACAGGAGCCTGGGTAACCTGTCCGCTAAGCATTCCTCTTCCTCCTCCTCCTCTTCCTCCTACCCCCATCTCAGTCAACAGTCCAGAGACAGTCGTCCATCGCACTGGGCAGATGATAAAGGTGTAACGACGTGGAAGACAGGCAGCTCAGAGAGAGGGGGGAGGGAGAGTGAGACAGAGAGAGGGGGGGGGGGGTGGAGAGTGAGACAGAGAGAGGGGGGGATGGAGAGCGAGCGAAAGAGAGAGACAGAGAGTGAGGGAAGGAGAGAGAGAGAGGGACGGAGAGCGAGAGAGAGGGCAAGAGACTGAGAGAGAGAGAGAGAGAGGGGGAGACTGAGGGAGGGACAGAAAGGGTAGGGAGGGAGGGTGAGAGAGAGAGAGACAGAGACAGAGACAGAGACAGAGAGAGGGAGAGAGTTGTGTGCCGAGTGCTGAATGGACATCTAAGTACATCTGCTGTCCTCTGTGGCTGTGTGTGTCTGCGGGGCAGTGTCAGCCATGCACAGATGGGGCCTGTTGGTTAACATGGAGCAGCAGAGGTAGACAGGCACGGAAAGAACAGCTTCTCCCAGGCTGACTGAACGAGGTGGAGGGGGGTGATCTGATCTGTGGGGAGGGGGGGAGGGGGGGGCGTCATCTGATCTGTGAAATTACATTTGATCACGTGGAGGACCGCGATTCTGCCAGCCGACGCTGAATGTTTTTTCCCTGCGTTTGCATATATCATGACTTTTGAGCAATGTGTGCCGTAAATCAAACATCACTGAATTATAAATACGACCAAATTGCTGTTTTGGTGAAACGCAGGCAGGCCCTGACTCAGCATGCATTAACTAACATGTGCTTTGAGCATGCTGTTTGCAATGAACTAGAGGATTTCATTTCATTAGTGAAGAATGCACA
The DNA here is from genome assembly GCA_036023535.2 of Galaxias brevipinnis. Classification (NCBI taxonomy): domain Eukaryota; kingdom Metazoa; phylum Chordata; class Actinopteri; order Galaxiiformes; family Galaxiidae; genus Galaxias; species Galaxias brevipinnis. Next base: position 8,861 of record JAVQIZ010216875.1, read on the forward strand.
AATTACGTAAATTTCTATATACTCTTTGTGTGTGTCTGTGTATATGTCTGTGTGTGTGTGTGTGTGTGTGTGTGTGTGTGTGTGTGTGTGTGTGTGCTGCCTTCCCCCAGGCCCCCCCTTCCCCCCACAGGAAGTCCAGGTTCAGCTAGGACAGAGTCCAGGAGTCCTCCAGATCCGCTGGAAGCCGCCGCCCCTGACCCCTGCTGGTACCTCCAATGGAGCCAGTGTCATTGGCTACGTGGTGTGCACAAAGGGACAAAAAGTACATGCACCTCTGTTACATCTATTGGCCGATTTCAATGCAATAGTGTTGATGTTACGTTTATGAACGTGCTGACTTACACATGATCAGTGTTAAAACCTGCTGGCGGGCTGTGCCATTGTTGCCTATGGAGTTGAGCATCGGCGCCCGACTCTATTCTGCACTACTCTTGGCGTCGCGTGCCGCCCGAAATTGCCAGTTGGCGCTGCGCTCAAAGTTCTAATTATTTCTACTTTGAACTCGGTTGCCGCTGACCTTTCAAAGTGCAACCAATGAGATAGCAGCTGTATGTGACATAGCCAGAGAGATTCGGAAACTAGCTTGCTGTCCGTGCCCAGTTAAAAAAATGTGTTTATCTCAATGTGTTTCTCCTGGTTTCATTCCCGGTTAATAAAAATTGCTGTTTATTTACACTTGTAAATAATAAGGCACATGATCTTGTGGAATTGCAATATTCAAGGAATTGTGTGGTTTTTACTCAAAACCAAGTTGGTTAAGATGAGATCAATGAGGCTTATAAATCATAATTGAATTTAATTCTAATTTAAAAACCAGTGAAAATTACAAAAAATAGGACATTTAGTAGAATTTTAGGCAATTGTATTGTCAACATTTAAAGTGGGGGTCGGTCATTTTTAACTAGGAATTCCAAAGTAATTAAGACGAAGCGAATACAGCACCATGACTAGAATAAGGTGTCCTCCAGATTCATCTGTTTCAATTTTGTGAGGTTTATTAACCCACCAATGCAGTTTTATATGAGTGAGACCGTATCGCCATCTGGTGGACATCTACAGTAGGACAGTCAATGTACAGGCGGAATAGTCTGCAAAAATTATGTAATGAAGAGGTTTGCTAACACTGCTTTGAGCACCATTTTGGTTCAACTGAGAATACTACCTTTATGGCATTTGCAGGGTTTGTTTCACATTTTGTTGCTATAGTGATGATGTACACATCTTGGTAAATTTCACAGTGGAGAGTTATTGATATGACATGGCCGCGTAGTAGTAGTATACATTGTATTAAGTTTAGCTTAGTTCTACTAAGATTACTTTAATAAAGTCTCAAAATCTATTTAAATCTGCTGCTGTACAAAAACTGTAGTTTCATGAGTTTAATGTTTAGATCTGTTTGGTTGTTGTGATACTGTTCTACTTCAGTTTTTTAACCAGGAAATGTGTGTGTGCGTGAATGCTTCTGTGTGTGTGTGTGTGTGTGTGTGTGTGTGTGTGTGTGTGTGTGTGTGTGTGTGTGTGTGTGTGTGTGTGTGTGTGTGTGTGTGTGTGTGTGTG
>JAVQIZ010216893.1:0-43950 GCA_036023535.2 Galaxias brevipinnis
GAGGAGAGGAGAAGGGAAAGGGGGGGGGGGGGGGGGGGTTTACGCTGACACCACAGGAAAGGCATTGGAACTGAATCCCAATGAAGACTGTTAGATCATTATAAAGTCATCGCGTCGGAAAGAAAATCTACCTTCAATTCGCCCAAGAGGAAATGGTGTGGTGGTTAAGCGCATCACGTAACGGATGCATGAAGCAAAGCTGAACAAACACAGTGGGCATGTCAATTACACGCAGACGCTTGTACGCTTCTATTTTGCTACATGATGTGAGAAAATATTTATAACTCATTCTGGGAAGGGATTGTTTGACTAGTGACTAATCTATTGTGTTATCTTTTTATGCTGTTAACCAAAAAAAAACAGAATTTTGCCCAGTCTCTGGTTTTAATTTGATTTTATCTATCTTACCCAAATATAATTTAAGATTATCACATGCAGTTGTTGAAATAAAGTACTCTCATGCACTCCTAAAATCATTTCATTTTATTTTAATCCAGGAAGATAAATAGATGCCAAAACCAATATTAAATAATCTGTCAATGAAAAACACACACATGGTTTGGCATGTCAGTGGAAGGCAAGCATAAAAACATTTGTTTTAAACACATTTATAATTTTCTATATATTTTTCAACTTTTTATTTATTACAAATTTGCTTATATTTGAGGAGAAATACACTTTAAAAAGGTTTTAAATGCTGTGGTAGCAAAGAGACCTTTTACCTTAGTGAAACCACAATCTAGAGAAGATGATCCAATGTTGATGCCATGTGTTGTCTTACTGTATATTGTCTTACTGTATTTTGTATTGTGTACCAGGACTGGGCCAATGAAGAGTACAGTGGGGGCTGTTAACGTCATGGCTCCAGGACTGCTGACATATTACTTCCCCGTGCTGCGGAAGCCCTTTGCAAGGTAACCTGTCTAAAAAAACTACATTTCCCTTGGGCTCCCACCCGTCCTCCTTCCTAACACAGTACGGACTGCTGTCAGTCAGAGCGGTGTTTGCGGCACATTATGGTGCAGGCACCTCAGCCGAATGGAGAGCAGCGGCCTGAGTGATTAGTCCTCCAGAGAGACACGTTCGTCCAGGTCTGGAGAAACGGCCACGAGGTCAAAAGGAACGGCGTCCTCATGGGAAATTGGCCTCGTAATCCATTTGCTCATAATCCGATGGCGTTTTTTTAAGGGGACGCAAACAGCTGAACGCATGGCCATGCAGATAGATAGATAGAGAGAGAGAGAGAGAGAGAGAGAGAGAGAGAGAGTGAAGGAGGGAAGGAGGGCTGGTCCTCAGTTAATGCATTTCCATAATGACATTAGGTCTACACGGAGGAGAGGAGGAGGGCTGCGAGGATTGCAGCAAACCTCAGACTCATTCTTTCCCATACAAAATGGACCCTCAAGGAGACGCTTTGTCCTTGACTCCGAGGCTGCACCCAGCACGGAGTCTTCAAACCGTCAACACAACACACGGCTGATCACCGTGACTCATCCGTGCGCGTGTTAGGCCGCACATAATAGGCCTTATATCTGCACATCTCGGATCCTTCACCGTCAGTCTGAGGAGGAAAAAGTGCAAGTGGCACTGGAGATGTAATGCTCTTGTAACAAATAGTGCCGGGGATGTAGTTGGTGGGGTCGTGATGAGTCGTCCTGCCTGCCCTCTGTTGTTGTGATGGCCCCAGTGCAACACCCGGCCCTCACGCTAAACACAGGAGCAGGACTCAGCAGTCCTCTTGGAGAGGAATTCCGGAGAGTAGGTGCGCACTGCTGCAGCGTGGTGACCTCAGGGATTCATACATAAGTAAGCCTACACATTCATAATGCATGCTGCATAAACAAGTCATCTGGACGAGTGGCTTTAGAGAATGCAAAGCTTGGAAAAAGAACGGGGATTCAAACTTTCAGACGTGTACGCATTCGCTTGCCTTATTGTTTATGCAGAATTTCACCCCACTTGGGTCTCCTTTGTATTAGACTCCCGTATGTGTCACTTTAGGCAGACGGCACACATGCTTAACACAGGTTAAATAAGACCAAGATTTGATCATGGTTTAGTGTACATGAGGTAGGATTCTTCTCTTACTCACACACTAATGACTAACACATTCCAGCTGCGTGGCTTATTGTATTGGAGGTGAGATTCTGCACTCCCAAACTGACGACTAACACAGACCTTTAAGGTCGAAATTAATGGTCTGCATTTTTGTTAAATATACAAGTTCTCATGATTAGCACTTCAGGGTTAGGCCATTCACTGAGGCAATAACTTCTTTCTTTTATTCTGTGGATTTTACTTGGGAACTCTTTAAAACCACATGATACAGTATTTGGATATTCAGAAAACCCTCCTTTTATTTGTGTTGCATCTAGGAAACACATACCTTGTACATGTATGATAATTGCAAAGTTACCTTGAAAACAGGCATGAACAGCAAACTTAAAAATAGTACATATCTTGAATGGGCTGTTGACATTAAGATTTGTTGCTGTCTCAGAAAGGAAGAAAGTAGATGTGACACGATGACCGCCATCATCACAAAGTAGAAGTTGTTCTTTGTTAAGTTTGCTGCTGACTCACTCAGTTTAGTGACTGACTTTTATCCTTCAGGATCCACTGGGCAGGCACCGAGACATCTACCCAGTGGTGTGGCTTCATGCGTGGGGCAGTGGAGTCTGGGCAGCGGGCCGCTCTGGAGGTCTTGGATGAGCTTTGTTCCTTCACACTGACCCAGGAAGAAAAGGTCAGAGTGCAGCAGGGGCGTATCGCCTTGTCCCATCCATGGCATTTCCCAGTTCACCGGCCATCTTCCTACCTGAGCAGGGCAATACTCGTCGCCATGCTTACCAAGGTGGTGCTCTCTTGTTGGCTAAGTCACAACTTTTCCAATCTTGGATTGGACAGGCTAAGGGCCTATTGCAAAAATGGAATATGTTGCACTTGTCTGGAGATTATATATAATAATAGTGAAAATGATGTGGGTTAATAAAATGTATTTGAATCATTCATCAGGAATATAGACCATTAAAGAAACATCATGTTATTTTGGCATGAGTTAAAGTATACCGCTCCTTTTCATGAACTGTGGTATACATGCCTGAGTTGATTTGAATTAAATGCTTTTGTTGATTAGTACGGTATTTAAGAATGAATGTGGTTGATTTGTCTCTACAGGTTTATATGTTTAACAGGCGTAAATATAATTCCAAACACTTCATTGGTATTCCTCATCTCAATCCCATGCATGGGAATCCTATTTATTTTTATTTTTGAGAATCAATAAAAATAATAAAAGCGACATGTGTTTAATATGGCATTGCTTTAGATATTTATACTGCATAACAAATTATGTGATCTCTGAAAAAGCGTGACATGAAAATTTCAGTGGAAAGTCCAGCTGAGATTCATTCCATTAGAGAATCGAGGGGGGGGGGGGGTAGTGTGCTGTGGTGTGTCTAATTAAATGGGTAGGCTCCGAGTCCTAAGGCGAGCTGCAAACGCATAACGGAAACACGTACAAAACAGATAGTGCTACCATACTTTCGAGAACATAAACACATATGTGAATGTTTTGTCTTTCGTTCCTGGTCCATTCTTCCGAGTTCTGTGCAGATAATGCTGTGGGGGGGGGGGGGAGCCCGGGGGGGAGCCCCTCCTCTAACAATGCAGAATGGAACTCCCTAAGGGCTAGCAATCCCTGATTGAGTAGCTGGGAGTGAAGCAGAGCCCATCTCATGGTCTCAAATACACATTCACCCGCCCACACTTGCATCTGTGTTCACATATTCATATCATCAGTACATATGCACACACAAGACTCTTTAGAAAAACACCACCACATTCCGGGATGAGTATAAGATGGATAAAAGGATGACATACTCAGTAAGGGCTTTTATCTGGGTTGCCTGATTGCACAGTAGATAGTCAGGTTTTTCCTCTCTACATTTGCGGTAACCTGTGAACTGTAGTCTTGGTTTGCTTCAGCTGAAAATACTGCCATTTTCCTCGGTTATGGCTTACTTTGCATGGAATCAACTGCTTGGTGTTGGCCTGTCGTTGTGCAAACAGCACCAGCTATTTTCAAGGCCAGTCACCCACATACTTACCCTTTCAGATACGTTCCTATTCATCAGTGTGTGGATCGCTGGTAGCAGCTGAACTGTGATGTGTGGTCATTGAGTTAGTAGTGTCTTTGGATCATGGTCATTGAAAATTCGGCTTCAGTGTGCTGCAGATCATTTCGCTTTGGAAGAGATGTCTGTGTGTGCGCTCAGCCTCACCTGATACCGAGACACCCACCGTGAGATGCACAGAGCTAGGCGGATCACAGAGCTATTTTTGGGGGCGCTCCTCTGTGCTGCTCGGCAGCTCCTTCTCACGGTGTATATATGTCATCCCCAGCTTAAGGCATGCATGTGGTAACGTGCCATCTGGGAGAATGGCAGCTTGCCTCGTCAGTTGCCGTTCTGTGGTCATTTATCGCAGCGACGTTCAGGCCTCTTTGTCGAGTGCTGGGCTCCTCTCTCCAGAGCTTCGGCCTTGGCAGAGACCGCCATTGTGTTTCTGCCTGGTCCACAGTCCAACTGTTACCGTGTGTTCAAAACAATGTTACGGATCCGTAACCCAGCGCCGTGCACATAAAATTCTAAATTTGACATGAGCCTATTTGAATATGTATGCCGTGACTCATTTAAGTCACATTATATCCTCCTGTATTATATCATTTGCAAAAGTAAGTAGAGGGACATCTCACCAGCTCTTTTTAAAGGACAACACCACTTCAAGGCTGCCGGTGACATTTGACTAAAGAAAGAAGGGCGTAGAATCCTGTCAGTGCTCGTCTGGCCAATTTGAAGAAGCTTGGCGGGGGGGGATAAAATTCTCAGAGGAAATAATTGTCCCTCGTGCACACGTTCACCATGAGCGTGCGCTCCACCTTCCAATCAGACACTTCTCAGCGTCCTGCTGCGACTAATTCAGACAACGTTAGAAGCAGCGAGCGGAGGGGCGTGGGAGGCTGCGTTGGTAAGGCGGGCAGAGGAAATGTTGCAGTCAGCTGTCTCTGAGTATAGCCACACCGGTCCCTAGGGAGGAGCCTGCTGGTTGGCGTATATGCTGACTGCTACCTGCTTCTTCCTGGAGAAGGTGGAGGGGGAGCTGGCTCTGACTGACTGCTACCTGCTTCCTTCTGGAGAAGGTGGAGGGGGAGCTGGGTCTGACTGACTGCTACCTACTTCCTTCTGGAGAAGGGGAAGTGGGAGCCGGCTCTGACTGACTGCTACCTGCTTCCTTCTGGAGAAGGGGAAGTGGGAGCTGGCTCTGACTGACTGCTGCCTGCTTCCTTCTGGAGAAGGTGGAGGGGGAGCTGGCTCTGACTGACTGCTACCTGCTTCCTCCTGGAGAAGGTGGAGGGGGAGCTGGGTCTCTGCAATCCGTTCGCCGGCACCGTAAGGCCTCTGCAGTCTCCTCCAGCAGTGAGGTGTGTGTGTGTGTGTGTGTGTGTGTGGAAGGGTCAGCCATGCTTGCCACTACAAGTGACCCGCATGATTGAGGCTTTTCTCTCCACTTAGGCCTTACCTTTCCCACTCTGTTATCTGATGGGCTATACTTTATCTGCTTTATCTACTTTATCCTTTTCCACTTTCCAATCTTCTTGGAGTGTTTTGGAGTGCCTACAGGTGTAAACTGGACACCGTGTAGTTCATCCCGCTTTGAGGCTGACATACATTCACAGCTATGGCACTCTGGGGGCTCGTTTACAGAGCTGAAAAATATCCTATATGTAATTTGAGCATTTTATTCTGAAGAATATGTTTTAGTCAGGCATTAGACCAGGAAGTATCGATGTGGTGGTGTATCATTGATTGTAGATGATTCACTTTGCAACCCTTTGATGAAAATGTTCCACTTACCTCACACCACTTTTAAACTACAGATCAGTTAGCAATGGATTAAGGTTGTGTAATTGGTTAGTGCCCCGAAAATACATTTCAATTTAGATTGCCTTTAAATAATAATGGAACCATATATTAAATGTACTTTCAAATTCCTCTGAAACTTGGGGCCCTTGTTCGCCTGGGAGAACTGTTTATGTTAAAATGCAGCCTTCTTGTGTGAATTTTTTTAAATGCATTTAAGTATGTTTGCAAAGTGTATGTTGAGTGTAACTGCAGCAGCTGTTGTTGTTTTGCACTCAACATTATTTTATTTAGTCGGTTCTGTCTGTCATGCATTTTTAGCATGGTAGGTCTCCACTGTAAAAGAAGCATGTCTCCACAGGACTTGCCTTTATAAATAAAGGATAAATAAGCATCAAGACAGAGGGCATTGTCGTAGAAAATGCTCAGTATGTGTCTGCTTAGGGATACATGAAAAGACAACGTATTAAGCCATGTTGTGAGGCATACATTTAACACGGAACGTTGTCGTGCCTAGACACTGCAATGTGTTAGGTGCACAGAAGGCCACATTTTGGCACAGTATGATTTCTTCACTTTATTGGTCCTATATACAGTATAGGATACTTAACCAGTGGCATTTTGGTGAACGTCATTCTCGTCCGAATGGAGGCCAAGTTCTAAAATCAGGAACCACAACTGAGGCCGTGAGGGACACTTCCTCACATGTTCTAAAACAATACCTAGCAGTGCACTACTTTAAAGTTTTTTAGGAAGATAATATCCTTCAAGCATGGTCATTTTCACAACCCTGCTCAGATAATTGTACAATTCGGGGCTTTAAACACTGGATAGCTATTATGTAGTATTCTGCTAGAGCCATTTTCTAACAGTGATGTTGTCCTTTGATTTAACCTACATGTTAAACTGCAGTCATTAAATGCACAGCTGTGTTTGAATTATAGAGGCGAAAATGTGTCACTTCGCTGTATCCATCTACGCTCCATAGGACTGTATGGGGTATATATAAATCACAGGCTTTTTTCGCTTCTATGAGAATAGTTCAAAGCCCATGATATATTCTTTTGAAAATAACTCCCTCGGAGTTGGGGTACGTGATGCAATCCACGTTCTGAAACCCTGATGGGCAAAATGTCTTTGAGGATCACTGTTATTGTTTCATCTACAGTTTTTTCAATGTCACGATTAGCTTGATAAATCGCACACCAGTGTATACATGCCTACAGTGAAACGTCTCCACTTTTGGGTCTTTCCGGAGGAAGTGCTATGGCCTGCCAACTGTCTGGACTCAAGTCAACAAAGTGCTGGACACGTCCTGAATTATTCATGGCCGCCGCTCGCAGGGAGACAGCGCAGCCTGTGTCACCATTATAGCGACAGACGAAGGAAGACGGATAGGAAGATGGAAACCAAAAGGACGAAAAGGAAAAATAACGGGAGGGGAGAGATGTAAAGTCGAGGGAGCGAAATAAATAAAGATAGAGAGAGAAAGTGAGAGAGATAGAGAATGGAGAGATGGGCAGACAGCATGGGGAGGTCCAGGCAAACTGACCATCTGGACCTCAGGTCTAACAGCCTCAGACGTTCCCAGAGGTGTGAGTGCCCAGCAAATTCACCCCACCCCCTCCCCCCCTTTGAGCGATGTAAGGCATTGGACATGGAGGGTAATTTCGAGGTCAGTTTGGCATATCGGTGCCCAATGTGATTGTCCACATGAACATGAGGCTCCGATAAAGATCGGCCAGCCCCTTTCTGGATTAACGAGGCTAATTATGACGTGACAGCCTCGCCACAGATCGTCTGCGGGAAAGAACATGAACCTGTTTAGGGGCGTTTTTCGACATGCCACAGAACCCATATGAACAAACCCACAAACTGACCCTCCGTGCTTTACCCACGGCACCCTGTCCATCTGTCTCTCTAGCTCATGAATACACAGGCACATGGTTAAAGGTCATTCGTAAACACCATACACTTTCTTTGAAGGCGGTGGGCTCATGCTCGCGTCCGTTGATTTGATTTGTTTCCTGTACAGTACTCGTCACAAATGGTTTCATGTTTCAAAGTTTAATTTGATAAGATTATCAATGGCAATTTACCATAGACCAATTTGTATTCCTCACCAGATTACTCTCTTGCTAATTTCATATAAAAAAAACAGATTGTTTAAAGTGAAGAAATAATACAGCTGATAATAAAATGTCAATGACTATGGATAAATCAGTTTACAATTTTACAAGTCTAGAATAGAAAAGGTTCTTCCCTGTGTACAAATTGTTCAGTTTTGAAATGAGGCAGTGAGTTCACAGCTCACTGCCATTCAGAGTGCATTATGTACAGAGAAGTTCATGGTTAACTTGTTTCAACCACCTACGCACACACACACACACACACACACACACACACACGCCACTTTCTTTTGATCTGAGGTGACATGTCATTTTCAAAAAGGTACGTATGACTCGACATGAATTCAACATAACTTACAGTATATGATGTCAAAGGTGTATAAAAAATCCGTCTGACATGTAATGTTGCTTTTTATTATATTCAACTCACAAGAATACCAAACAAAAGCAAAACAACAGTGGGGCTATGGCTTCTCAAAAGGTTAAATGATCAATAGATTCTTCATTTCAGAATGTTTATTTGGTCCAGAAAGGAACAAACGAGACCATGGCACACACAAACCAAACCTCTAGTAAAACTCCTCAAGAACGATAGGGAAACTTGAAACAGTGGCCGTTCAAGATGATTGAAACGATGCATCATGAAGATAACAAATCTACATAGCCACAGCTTTCTTAATACCATTTTTTGTTTTCTTCTAGTTGTTTTTGCTGGCAACCTTGAAATTACAATACCGATTTGTCTTTACAAATGCTTTCTTCACAAAAGCTCTGCTATTGGCAGGATAATGTTCTTAATAGGCAGTTCTTCAGACTTCAAATTCCTCTCTGGCTTTTGACCTGTATTCATCCCCGGTGAATAATTGAACTGAAAGGTGTATTGCCTACAGTATAGGCTAAAGGATTCTGCTATAGTTCTTTGCTGCAGAAGGTCATATGAAGAGACAGTCTCAATGAGTTGCATGTACACTGGGTTTTTCTAAGAAAAACTGAATTGAAATGATTTGGTGAAAAACACACCAAACCAAAACTGTCAGCAATTTTAGTTTCATAAAAAAAACTATGTCATTGGTGATGCTGAAGCACGATGGTTTGTAATTAAGACAGGGCCAGACAGTCCAAATTCCTTATTCCTTATACATTTGAAGAGGTACATGGTGCGGGCTAAAGTCGCTAAAGGCTCCTCAAAGAGTTCTCTTAGGCTGCCCCTTGGTTGTGCAGATCTTCTGTGGCTTTAGACATTGTATGAAAGTAGGATCAGGGTAAAGTCTCCTGTCATGTTCACACTGCACTGCTGGCCTGTATCCTAATCCGGCCCAGATAGTTCTTGTCAACATGATCCTTTCCGTCTGTGTAGACTATGGTGACAGAGGAACCAGGCCTGCATGGTATAGTTTGACTCAGTTAGGTCCCGCAGTGTGAAAAGTATGGCCCTGACTCCTGGGGGGCCAAGGAGGACAGTTCCTAGTGAATGGTGGGTACATCTCCAAGCCACGCTCCAGGTAAGGGACGGGGACATGTGTATTCATTCTGTGAGGGGAAACAAAATATGGATTAGTGACTTAGAACAATCCCACATCTGGTCTGCACCCGATGCTACATTGGTGGTATTTACAACATGAAGGTAATTACAGTGTCTTGGAATCTGATTGTGATACAATGGGACTGCGACAATACAAGGAGAGTAAATTAGGTTGAGCAATTAAGCAGACAATGAGGCCTTGCCGTCTGGGCTGTTTAAAACATCTGAAGACAGTGGCTCCCTAATGATATAGAAAGAGTGGGGGAAGAAAAGGATTACACCGACTCTGTCCATGTTCATTTTGAAAAAGTTAATTAAAGTCAAAGCAATTAAATAAAAATAAACCTCCCATTCTGTTCAACTGACCTTGCATGCACACTTATCTTGGAACAAATTGAAAGTTCGTTTTGCGTACTAAATGTAAAATGTTTATCGCATTGCCATCATCTTTATCTCCATTACCCTGTAGCTTCACACAGGCCTGTGTCTGAGCCATTGTGATCATAAACCTTTTGACTAGGTTACCTTTTTTTCAAAAGGCAGACTGTAATAGCGTATAAAATAGCAGACAGGATCTTTTTCTTCAGACATGTTAATGTTTTAACCCTTTCTCAAGTAGCACAATGTTTTCATTTGCCAAACATGGCCCAGGAGCCCATTTATCAAGTCAGTTAAAAACAGCTACCACTGGAACAGACGGTCCCCCTACTCTAACCAGAGCTGGTTTAGATAGGGAAATACTCCACAGTTACATCAACTGCAAAGCCTCCAAACTGTGCATTAATCTTCCAACCTAGAGCGGTAAAAGCAAACTCAGCCTGAATATCTATGGTCGCCTCCCAGCATATTTTCCCTCTCCCCTTAAACCCCTCTCGTTTGCGTTTTAACCTTTAAAAAGCCTATTTGGGCTTGGCTTGAGGTAAATCCACATCCTTAATAACGCAGTGGCGCATATCATTGCGATGCTTTTGGATCTTGCCGGTCTAAGCAATTTTGAAAGGCTTTTGGAATCTGCATGGAATTAGGGAGGCAGAGCCTTTTGCTGCCAAAGCTTAGATAGCTGTCAGTGAGTTGCAGGTCTGTGCTCCCTGACGTTACACTCCGTCTATGAAGCCCCAGGGCAAACTTTGATTTGACTGCTATCAAAGAGGCTGACGAGACTCAACCCGATTACTTCGCTTGGTCTCAGGTGGAGACCGCTGAGGCCAGCCATGGAAGTCATCGTAGCACCTTAGATAACTTCACCATCTAAAACCAAAACAACATTACACACTGCTGACACACACACGGACAAACACACACAAACTAACGTAGTCGTTCATCTTAAAAGGACAGGTGCATATGTTGCTGAAAACAAGTCAAAGGAGGGATATTGCTGTGCAGCTCCCAGCTCAAGGTTATACCGCTGATGATGGTATGATGGTAGGATTGGCTGATGTGGTTTACCAGGTCACCAGTACATTGGGTCTTTTTCTCAAACGTTGGTCACATTTGTCATCCTGAAAAAGTTGCTAGTACTATTTGTCCTTCGTTCCCACAACCCCTTAAATCTTTGTTTGTACTTTTGCTTTTTGATGGACAAAAGCCCCTTGTTTGTTTTCTGATGTATCTACTCAGAGCACCCGTGGGCACTACAATACACACATCGCCCATGATTGCACAACAACATATGGAACATCTGGCCATTACCTGTCCTTCATACACGGTGTGTTTATGATGTTTATGTTATACACCAATTAAACCAACACAAAATACCCTGAATACAAGAGGATAATATAAGAAGGCCATGTGGGCTTATTTCAATTGTATTATATGGCTAGGAATTGCTCTTTGGTCACGAGGCTAGAAATAATCCTGTGGGAAGAGTCACTCGAATGAGGTCCTGTGCCGTCCACTTAAAGTGAAAATATTTCGAAGACAAACACTTTCGCTATTCAAGAAGCCTTTTCTTTGCGTGCGAGGGAGTGAGAAAAGAGAGAGCTGGAGTGAGACGGGGGTGAGGAGACATTGTGACTTCCCCTGCCTTTCATCCAGCACCTAAATAGTCTAACTGTGTGCCTGTAATGAGCTAGGGCTGTCTGTATGTGCGCTAATTAGCTCAATACAAACATGTTGTAATTAGTGGGCTCTCAGTCAGGGGAATAGGAGTTAACACAGACATGTGCCAGCCTCCCTCTGAAGAGTCACATGCCTCTTACTCTACCCTGGGCCCCCTCCAATTAGCCCATTGCATCTCCCCACCCATTGATTTCAGTCTCCCAACGAGCTTAGTTCGCTGTCGTTCACTTTGAAGGAATTTGTGATGAGAGCTGTGTAAAGATAGTGGATATTGTGTCTTATCCTCGGGCGCTCTGCTGATTCCCTAGCCCACATTGATAATGACGGTGTAGCTGATGTATGAACAGTGTGCCCGCATCCTGCCTGCCTAGGGAAGACCAGTGAAATAGCCACAAAGGCAGAGGTGGAGATGATGTGTGTGTGTGTGTGCGTGCGTGTGTGTGTGTGTGTGTGTGTGTGTGTGTGTGTGTGTGTTTATTTCTGAAAAAGACCAGGACATGTGTATATCTAAAAGGAGACCATGATAGACTGCTTTGATCTTGCGGGAAACGATGAAAGATTGTAGATGAGTGAGCCATATAGCTCATGCCTGTCTGTCTGCAGAGGCAGTTGATTGACCAATGGATATCTGCATAATAGTTTTATTCTCATGTTGTTTATCTAAATTTTTTTCTTCTGTTCCATAACTTTATAGTTTTGTCTTGCTCTTTTGGGTGTTGTTTTTTCCCACAATGTACTCACAGAGTGGGAAGAAATGTAATTTTCTTGTCAATTCACCAATTTAAATCCTTTCAACTCTGTGGGATGTTGTGAGGTATTAAGGGGATCTATTGACCGAAATGGCAGTCATTTTCAAAATCTCTTTTTGATAGTAAATGTAACCCACCAATAAATCATTCCTCTTTTCTGAAAATAAGTAGTTGAAGACACTAATCAATGCCAAGTGTTTTTTTTTATTTACATGTACTTTTTAAATTTTGAAAAGATGTAATAATACCATTGTGTGTGTGTGTATGCGTGCGCGCGCACGTGTGCCAACCGGTTTCCTTATAACAAGCTATTGTTTTATGTTTTCAGATTATTCTCTTTTCATACACTCAAGTATTTATACTCACTTAAGCCATGCATACTTTAAGCAGAGACTCACATTGTCAGTGCAGGAAAAACATTGTTATGACAGCTAAAGTGACATTCTGCCATTGTGACTAAAATAGGAAATGCAAACTTAGCACTGACATACCCAAGAAATTTAGGACGTAAAACAAAGCAAGCCTTGGACCAAGTGGGTAGAATATAGACACGGACTATAGATTTTTAGCTATAAAAGCAAAGATAACACCCAATACGAATTTCTCTGTGATAGAATATCAATTGAATTAGCATGGGAAGCATAGTGTGTATGCGCATCACCAAGCAAGACATCCAAACCAGGCTCTACCGAGCAAGGTAGCTCAACGATCCCCTAGAGGAAATTTGATGCAATGAGTTGTGGCTGGAAACAAACCAAGCATGTCCCTATGAAATGGTCTGAGGGGGGCTTTTCTTTGTGTTTGTCTTACTATATGTATGTCTGTGTGTTACTGTGTGTGTGTGTGTGTGTGTGTGTTTGCAGCGTGTGCATGCACGTTATGATTTATTATAATTATTCATGCTGTTGATGGACGACCACATTACAGGCTGCAGTTTGTTTCCCAGCCCAATCTCTCTCTCTCTCTCTCTCTATCTCTCTCTCTCTCTCTCTCTCCCTTGCTCTCATATACACACAGCAATGCTTCACTCACTATCGCTGAAAAAGGTCATCCTTACAAAATACACTTTGAGCCCCCCAGTCTGGTGACAGCGCTACTTGAAAAGGCATCTGAGACGAGGGAGGACCACAGGAGAGGGCTCTGTAACTCAGCCATACCCATGATCAATACACTGCTCTCTCTCTAGAAAAACCTGTTACTGTCAACAACCTAATAGGACCTCCAAATGACCGCCTCGTAAGAAAGGCCACACAGAAGGTAATTTCTTATAGATGCTTTTCCACAAGACAATTGCTCAGAACTTGAGATTATCATTGCGGCTTAAACGATTTAAAAAAAGACAGTAAATAGCATTGAGGACCCCCAGGTCCATCAGGTTACAGTAGATGTGGTTGAACTACCCATGGTTGTCATGTTCGGTGATAGGTGCATTTGCCTAAATGCCTATTTGATTACATTTCTATCTTCAACAAAATGCAATGGCAGGATTTATGTCCACAATCCTTACTATTATTAAACGCTAACCTTCAATATATTGAGCTCATTACATTCAGACTACCATTAACCAAATATATTAGCCATCATGTCCCTGTGTAACTTAAGGGTGGGGCTGGTTGCTAATGGGCTGAAGTCTGACTTAAAAAGATGGGAGAGTTTTAGCTGCTGCATATGGCTACTGTTATAATTAGGCTACTCTAAAACTCCTCAAAAGGCGCACATCTCGCAAACTGTACATTTATGAATGTTCCACCATGTCAGATTGAATTCCGCATCTGCTGTGTTTTTCAACAGAGATGTTTTTCTAAGAAGATAAAGGGGTCACTATAAGTAGCAAGGTGGCTTTAGGGACCCTCCCTCCATTTCACAAGAGAAAGAGCGTCCTTTGTGGGCGACTTCAGTCTGAATCAGCAAACGAATACAATGCCTATAGGGCACCATTAAAAAATATGTGGGCTCCACAAATGTCTCCGTTCCCTTCTGAAAACTATCCTTTAATAATTCAAACATTTGCAGAGAAAAAGAGCCAACGTTTTCTGAATAAAAATTTATGTGACAAGAAAAAAAGATACTGCCAACAAGTCTCGAAAACCCTTACTACAAAAAAAGTTACACACAAGTCACTTTTTTTCAGTTCAAATTAAACTAACAGTACCAACTTTCATTATTATTAGCCTTTTATGCCTTTTAAAAGTTGGACTGGTGTTTATGGCTTTGCAAAAGAATATTGTTGTTTGGAAATTGGCATTCAACACAAGCTGAAAAGGTTCTGTAAAACAACCTTGATAACTTAGAGCTCTGTGGCTATAACACTTAAGAGCACTGGGTGAAACTGGGACTGCAGACATTCCAGTGCACACAGAAATACATAAGAATGTTACCAAAAACATCAGTCACTGATGCTAGCAATTCCAAAGAAGACATTGTGTTTTAACAAATATACAGGATTTCAATAAATATTGCCAACTCGCTAATGCTCACTCCAGACAACATACAATTACTCTAGCTAATCCCTCTTTTATTGTGTAGACGTGTGCGCGTAGCAAACAATTTTGTGGTTATTTTCGGAACGAGTTAAACGACTCCACATTTACTGAAGAATTCAAACAGTAACACTGTCAGCGTGTGAAAAAACATGTTTTTGCCAAATATCTACAGCGTGTAATTTTAAACAGTAACTACTACAACTACTTTATAATTCAATCAGTCATATCTACCTGGAGTTACCCTGCGTTTCCCAAATAAGTAAAGCTAAAGCAGTATCATAACAAAACACGAGCAGAAAATGAGGGTGGGCTTTATGCTTCCTACTATGACACACCATAGGTTATCAGACAAAACCTTTGATCTTCTTTAGCACCCCATTTTGAAGTTGGTGTAATCAACTGGTAAGACAGGCGTAAGCCTCTCTAAGACCTGTAGCCATGTTATTCTCATCAGCCAGTGTTGATTCCATGCCATCTCTTAGCTGATTGTACATCATCCCCCTACCGCGCCACGTTATAAATAGCACCTGCCTTACAGTTGCGGCTCTTCCCCGCTGCTCTCAATCCCAGCGGAGTGACGGCAGGCTGTTTCTCTTCCCGTGGCGCCTCGGCCCATTTCATTGACCTCTCCTTGCCTATAGATGGTAATGGATAAGGGAAGGCAGCACCTCAAGAAATGAGGGGAGGTTTAATAAGACAAATGGCTTGACACAGAGGTCCCGTGTGGACGCCCTCAGATAAAAAAACCCGGGGAACGTATTTGTCGACTTGAAGACATTGCACGCTCTCAGCTGGATGAGGCTACAGCACACAGGATGACTTTATGTGTGTGCTTTGATAAGACAGCTGTGTTGCTTGTGTGTGTGTGTGTGTGTGTGTGTGTGTGTGGGTGTGTGTGGTTGTGTGTGGTTGTAGAAAGCAGATTGAGGGTGGGTGTTACTGTTATCTGCAGTACAAAATGCCTTCCAGGGCCTTCAGCCAGCAGGTAGATGATTCTAAAATTCAATGTGCACCAATAAAAAGGGTTGGCTATTTTATATGTCAATTCATTTTTGTTGTCACACAAAGCTACAAATCCATGGATATCTTCTCTGTATCTTCCGATCAGCTCTGCTGCAAAACAGTCTCAGTTCAGGCTTCCCCATATTTGCCTTTGCTTCAGGGCCCAACACAGTTCCAGCTGTATGCTGCTATTAATACCATGCTTAGGGGATTGTAGTGGGTGGGGGACTGGGGTTAAGGAATAGCCTGACCCATAGGTGGCGGACAGTACCTCAAACTTACCACACAGGTCATGGTATTCTCAATAACTTCGTTTTTTTGGGGGGTTCCCTCCAAAACCATGAACCACTAAATTGTACATTCATGAGAAACACATTTTAGTAGCTCATGCGTGAGATAACCAACCAAGGACTTGCCATAGGGCTTTGGTTTATACGCAAGCATATGTTTCACTATACCTTTTTCATTTCACAAACTCCACGTTACTACTTTGGCTTGGGTGCCAGGTCCTCTATACAGTCTATAAAAGAGTTGAAGTACTTCAGTAGTTTATTTGGACCTCATTGTGCCACACATAAATATGATTAAAAACTAGAAAGCATATAAAGCTTTTCTGACCATTTTGACATTGTGGACATAGTCAGAGTGCCCTAGCCAAATGGTGCTGGGGTAGAAAGTATGCTGGACCCACTAAAAGCCTCCCCTCAATCATGTGACCCTCTCCAAGCCTCTATCTTTCAACACAATACAACTATATCAGCCTCCTCATTGCAATGATTCATATAATAATGTAGAGTTAGAAAAAGGGATGACGCATGCACAAAGGACCAAGGATTCCTCCAGGCAAGACTTTTTTTTCTTCCTGCAAATGGGGGACATGTTATCCAAACCAAATCTGGGAGGCGGAACCCATTGGATATTCATTGAGTGCCCTCCGTGGCGCGAACGTGCGTTTAAGTACTTAATGGTTCCTTCGAGCCGATGAGGGAGAAAGGGAGAGGAAGCGCGCGAATGAAAGTGTTGCTCTAAATGGTTTGGAGAGAAACGCCTGTCAAGTGGAACGGGACCGGAGGGGGAAATTAGCCAGGGGACATGCAAACGGAGGGCTGTGATTGGCTGCTTGACATCCCCCCAGTCTTCAAAGCAGTTTTGGGGGAGGAGGGGACAACCCGAGTATCTCGGAGAAGCAGGGAACGCTGGAGGGAACACCAGGCGTAGACGAAAGAAAGGATGGCGACGCTGCGGAAACATCTCTTTCCCCCACAAACCCAGGAGACGACCGAATCAAATATCCTCGGGCACACCTAGCTGACGTTGATTTTCATTCACTCTGCCGGATGATCATTATGGAATGCAGGGTACAAAATGATTCTAATATAAGGGCTTACGTGATTTATGATCCCCATAGATATGGATCATGAATCTCATCACTTTCGATGTGGCGGGTCTAAATCTTGTGACATGAACATGTCAAACACGAAAGATTAAAGCACCTATTTTCAGCTCTGCCTTTGGACAATATTCCTTTCCAATGGTATAGCGAAATGCTTTGATATGATCGTGTGTTGGAAGAACACTGTTCTCACATGATATCATTGGCAAACTGTGCCACTATGGTAGGCCTACTGTAGATGACACATTGGCTTACCTGATTGAGTCATGTTTGTATTGTTTTACATTAAGAGTGCAGCCCCATAATGCTTCACTAAACATGTCCACGTGGTCTCTGAGCATCTCGAAATACAAAATTAGTTTTTTTAGACAGCTGCTTTTTCTTTTTACATTTTACATTTCTGCACCTCCAAGTTAGATGGGTTTGTTTTTAAAGGCTCTCCATTTACACATTTGTTTGAGGGCAAATCTTTTACAAAGACAAATAGGCATTAGAAAAGGCCTAAGACTGCAACCTGCTCACTTCCTTTTCTTCACTTGAACTTACTTTACCTTTATCAATTGCAAATGTGAGAATAATAGTGTACAGTTCCTAATCATGGACTGATCTATAGTTAATTAAATGCCTTATTTGATCAAGGTTTTGTGAAATAAAATCCTAATTAGTCCTAGTCAGATGAGATTATCGTTATCAATGTTATGATTGTACGTCCAATAATGAGTTATTTAGGTAAGTAGGTAGGTAAATGTAGTCTAGTTTAGGAAAAATGTCTTTAAGCCAGTACCAGGTAACTTGGCTCAGTGACATTTACCTACCAACTTACCTAAATAACTTATTATTGGACGGACAACATTGACATTGATCGTCTCGTCTGAGTAGGGGCAAGGAGGAACATATCTTATTTCCCAAAAAGTTGAACTATCCTTTTAGCATTCTGCAAATGGCTGGACAAAGTGCTCTTTAAACAACCGCTTATCAAGCTATTGAATTATACCACTGGTTTGGAAGTGAGCAAAGTGGGACTCCTAACCACCTGGTGAGCCAAAGAGCCGTGACTCAAATAGTGGTATGGATTAGGTACGTGGTGCTTGAACTATCATGCTGTTTGGGGGCTTATCACAATCAGTTCACGCCAGGAAAAAAAAACCTATCAATCCATTTTACTAAGAATATTAATAGGAACCATTCAAAACACAATACTTACATCTTTAAGTTCCAGTAAGTGTTTCAATCGTTGTATATAATGTCAGGTATAACAACACAACTTTATAGCAGTAGTGACTTTTGAAAGTTGAATAAAATAAATACATTTGTCAATATTAAAATTGTCTCAAGTTGTCTAGCCCCATAGTGTATTATGGTCGACTCAGTTCAGAAATAGTAAGCATAGCATACATGTTTACATTTATTTGCTGATACTTTGAATCAGAACATATGTGTGGACCTATTGGAACTATAGTGTAACTCTTTTGTGGATTAGTTAGGCTGTAGTAATTGAGGGAAAGCAGTACGATTTGAACCATATGAAGCACAAAAAACAAGTCGGAACCGCCTGAATCCAAAATCTAAAACCCTCTTCAGAAAGACTTTTTATCATAAAAAGGAGAGTGATCCTTTAAAGTTGTATATAAAAAATAAGCTTATCCAACCACCACAGTGATTACACCTGTAGTGTATGTGACTTGCAGTGAACCGAATCAGAACTGACAAACGGACAAAACTCTCAGCTACAGTAAAAAGCCTTCGTTGGTCCAGTTGGACGAGCCATAGCGCGAGCTCAAAGTGCATCGCTAGCTCCTCTCCGCAGGGCAAGCCCGGCCTATGCCAATGCACATGGTTTCCTTACTAATCCCCTCCTGGTTCCGACAATCCTCTATGCCATCAGACAACACGGTGAAGCCGCTGCCTCTGCTCCTGTTGTACTGCCAGCCACTGGGACTGCGTGCACCACATGTAGCTGTAATGAAAGGCACATCCAGCCATGCCGGCCAGCCGTATGGAGCTTTCATCAGGCTAAGCCAAGCTGACGATGGCTCCTCAATTATTAAAGCTCTGCCTGAAATGAGCAACAACGTGGGGGGAGAAGGGAGCAGCT
The DNA here is from genome assembly GCA_036023535.2 of Galaxias brevipinnis. NCBI lineage: Eukaryota > Metazoa > Chordata > Actinopteri > Galaxiiformes > Galaxiidae > Galaxias > Galaxias brevipinnis. The sequence continues at coordinate 19,353 of JAVQIZ010216893.1, forward strand.
CAAAACCCTTCACTGCTTTGCAGAGGACACAGAGACGATTGGCTGCTGGGTTTTAAAGGACGGGATTAGAATAGTTAATGTATTGAAGGGAAAATACTGTATTTGGACAAAGTGCACATCGCGTTGGCATATTCGTGGAAAAACGACACGCTTTGGGTTCATCTTGTGGGGAGGGGAGGGGAGGGGGCAGTACAAAATGTGATGGCCTTTTCCTTTTACTCATCACTGAGAGGGAATTTAATGAAGTTCAAAATATGTGTGCTGTTTTAGGGTTGACTTCATCACATTTCAGGTAATAAGCAGTCTCTATATCGGCCAGGATTAGGGGGCATAATGCATTGGCAGAGTGCAAAAAGAATTAGGCACGCTCGCCATCACAGGAGGGCTTAGCCGCTCATAGAATTTTAATGACTAGCCGGGTGCCTGTAGGTGCTTTCTGACCAACTTTGAAAATAGCCCCACTAAAGGTAAGGTACACTACAATAATTAGTACAGCCAACTGGATATTTGACATGGGTGCCATGGGTGTTAAAAAGTCCTAAGAAAATGTCAAACTACTTGAAAATGTATGATGGAAAAGGGCACGTGGCACAAATCGAAACCGCAGTTGAAAGATTGACTTTCAAAGAAGCCAGTGGCAAAGAGCCGAATGCTTTGGCAGACATTTCTCTCACAGTTAGTGTGGCCTGCACGCTGTCCCACTTGTCACCGCATCATTAGTTTAGCCTCCAAGCCCAGGCAGCGTCAATTAACGTCTTCATTATGCAGACTAAACATTTACAGAATCAGAGTTTGGGTCTCTCTCTGATCTCCTGCTCCCTCCAGTCGAGCTCAATAAACAGATTAGGCCGTCTCCTCTCATCTCCTCTCTCTCTCCACCTACTCCTTAACAGTGCATTTGTGACAGCGCCAACATAATCCCCTTTTGGGAGATAACTTCAGGTGCTTATCCATTGACACAAAAAGCACATTGGAGCAGAATAAACCTGCTCCCTGAGATCAAACAGAGGCATGCTGGTATTTGGTGTTTGCAGGCTGCTGATTGTAATTGCCCTGGTATAGGTATTAGTGGGCTCCTTGTTTGTTTAAGCCATTTTAGCTTTGGAAATACCTATTTCGCTGTGGCTCTTCACATAAAACCATGCGTCTACCATAAACAAACTGGAGCTATTGCCTGAAGGCTACCTCCTCAAAGAACGTTAGGGTAACCCTACTGGCTCCTCCTCAGATGGAAAACTGAAAAACAATTGAACAAATACCATCAGTTATAAACATCCAACCTGCATAGCCTTGACACCAGCTTTTGCTCAATAGACACATTCAGGTTCAGCTCAGCCTGGTGTGTGTGTGTGTGTGTGTGTGTGTGTGCGCTGCTGGTCAAAACCTCATTAGTTCAGGTTGGGACAACAGGTTTACTACAATCCATTATTAGTCTGTGCTTTAAGACAGCACAGTGTGTCGGGCTTAACTTCCCTGTTTGTGAGTTGACCAAGCGACCATTACAGCCTATGTTTTTCCTCCTGGCTTTTCAGAGCTTTAATAACCACCTCCATTAGTCTACACACTTACAGTACAGTGTATAAACACAAATATACACAAACTCTTTTGCACACACACACACACACACACACACACACACACACACACACTACTTTTAAAACGAGCTTTTCTCTTTTCTAACTAGGCCACATAAGCTTTGTCAAAAACATATTTTAACAGTATAATACAAACAGTATCAACAATATCCAACAGAAGTTATACAGGGAACGAATACAATTGAAAGTTTATTCAGTGACTAGTAATTCATATTTCAACAAGAGAACAGAACCATGCGGTTGTGGACAGGCAACATGGGATCCATGCACACTGTGCACATACAATCTCTCTCTGAGTTTCAAAAGATGTATTCAAAATGTGCTCGAAAAAGAAAAAAAGGGATGTCCTAAGCATTGTAAAGATAAGCACCAAATTGGATCTAAGACTCAAACAGTGTAAACTCAGCCATACTTCAATTACTCCAGGGGAAAGGCGTGTACAGGCATTAATACTGTCCTCTGAATCTGGGCTAAGGGCCCTTGCCTCTTGGCCATTACGTGTATTTTTGTATTTCATGTCTAACCCATCAAAAACCAAACAGAATAACTGCAAGGAGCTCTGTGGACTGAAGTAAAGCAGGATCTAAACCAAGAGGCAAAGGTGCCTAACCCTGATCCAAAGCCCCCCTTCAAGCATGCATGCCTGGTAACGGATTTACCTCTCTGTCTCTCCTGAGCCTTTCTTTGTGTTTTGGTATTAGAGTTTGATTTCGTTTTTGTTTTTGTTAGGCTGAGGCGACTGGTCATACCTCGCACTCTCTGGAGCCGGAGATGGTGCAGGTGCAGGAGCCCGCGCCGTTGCCTAACACCTCCAGGGCTTCCGGGGTGGCGGCGGGGTTGTAGCTCATGTAATACTCCTGGAGCTGGGAGCTCAGGTTCTGCTCCGGCTCGGGGCTCTTTTTCCGCCGCTTGCGCCCCACCACAGAGCGCTGCTGGAGGAGCCGCGCGGAGCCCGGGTAGCGGCGCCACGACACGTACAGCACGGTCAGGATGAGAGACATGGAGAAGAAGAGAGCCACGCTGCCCACCACCACTTTGTGGAGGGACATGTGCTCCAGATCCGAGGCCGGCGTGACCACCAGACTGTTGAGAGAGGGAGGGGCACGGGTAGCGGGGGCCGCCCCGCGGTCTGTTGACTCCAGGTCGGAGAAGGTGGGCCCAGGGAGGGGTTGGGGTCTGGGAGGGGGCCGTGGGGCGTGGGTGGTGGGCGGCGGCAGAGGTGGAGGGGGCGTGGTGGGGGCAGAGGTCGGGTCAGAGGTGGTCTCGGAGATGAAGTCTGGCGTCGGCGACGGGGTCTCGGTCTGGAAATATTCGCTCTCCTCGCAGATGGCGTTGTTCCTGGTTGCTTCCATGATCTTCTCCCCCTGGAGGACCTTCGGGCTGCTGCAGATCATGGTGGTGTCCTTGGTGCCCCGGAAGGTCCTGAGCCAGGCGACCAGGGGGCAGATACCCGTCCCGCAGTCCCACACGTTCCCCGCCAGGCTGATGGATGTCAGGGAGATCCAGGCCGACACGGCTTCCTGAGAGACGTTGGACAGCTTGTTGGACTCCAGATTGAGGATCTGCAGGTTGGGCAGGCAGTGGAACACTGCTGGGTCCAGGGTCTGGATCTCGTTCCCTGACAGGTCCAGCTTCTGGAGGGTGTGCCAGGTCCAGGGCAGGCCCTGGTTGACCACCCGTATCCGGTTCCACTGGAGGTAGAGGGACCTCAGGTTGGCCAGACGGGGGAACAGGAAGAAATTGATCCTGGAGAACTGGTTGTGCTCCAGGTGCAGCTCCATCAGTCTCTGAAGGCCCAGGAAAGTGGTCCTGGTCAGGGCCTTGATGCGGTTGTAGCCCAGGTCCAGAAACTCCAGGCTCCGACACTCCAGAAAGGCGCGGATGGGGACGTTGGTCAGGTCGTTGGAGCGCAGGTGGAGGTTCTGCAGCTTCCTCATCCCGTGGAACTGGCCCGGCTGCAGCAGCTCCAGCTTGTTGTAGGACAGGTCTAGGCTGCGCAGGTTGGGCACGCCGTGGAACGTGGCGTTGTGGAGCGACGTCAGGCGGTTGGAGCTGAGGATGAGCTCCTTGAGCCGGCGGACCCCCTGGAAGGCTCGGCTATCCAGGGCCGTGATCTGGTTGTGGTCCATGTAGAGCCAGAGCAGCTGGTTGAGGTGAGCAAACTGGTAGGGCAGCAGGGTGTGGAGGTTGTTGTATCGCAGGGACAGGCCCTGGCAGCCCACCGAGATGTTCTCGGGAACGTCCACGAAGCCGGCCGACTCGCAGTGGACGATCTTGCCCTCGCAGCGGCAGCTGTTCGGACAGGTGCGCTCGCCGGAGCTGAACAGCAGAAAGGCGTCGAGGAGGAGGAGGGGCAGGAGAAGGCATACGGGTCCTCCATTATGCCGCAATAACCCTACAGAGAGAGATATGGAGAGAGAGAGACAGAGAGAGAGAGAAAGATAGAGAGACACAGAGAGACAGAGAGAGGGGGTAGGAGGGCAAGGAGGTTAAAGAAGATATTTTTCCATCATATTTTATTTATTAAAGACAGGAAGAGTGAAAGAATATAATATGCTCAGACTCATGCATTAGGATTATCATTTTATGAGGAACCACGTTGTTAACCCGTGTCCCACTTGCTCAATAGAGTGAGGGAGGGAAGCAGCAGCAGCACTCACTGTACTGTACTCGTGACATTTAGAATGGTACAGCTCACACAGAGCATTGACGCCTGCTCCTCAGCGTTGCCTCTGACCAGCTTGTGATCATGAAGCATCCGAGTCAGACAGACACTATATTTGATCTTTGCATGGTGCAGCTTTCATGGGTGTTCGGAGTCGATCAACAAGTAAACGTCCAAACCTTTTTGTATCGCTATCAACCATTCCATTGTCTCAACACTATGATTACTGCACAGCTTTGATCACAGTCCAAAAAAAACGGTTCGACTGCATTGAAAACTACCTGATTAACGGTGGAGCAGACAGTGGAGGCTTTGTAACCAGGGTCGGTGCTTGAGATCATGCCACTGCACCATAATGAAAACAGAGCCTCACTACTCCCCACCACAAATCCAGGGTTTGATCTCCATGTTTCCTTTGTTAGGGAGACAACAGGGCCATGTTTCAATTCCAAATCTTTGGCAGCAGGAACGCCCTTGGATTTAGCTCTAATTGAGAGGCCCATTACCACGCGCTGTGTTCCATGTTGTCTCGATTCTTAGAGAAAGGAGAGAAAAAATCGGTCTGGTATTGTCAGACCTGTCGTTTAGACAAGAATAGCCCTCTATCCGTGCACACCCTGACATACCAGCCGGTCTGCTTTTTGTTAAAAACAGCCTCGGCAGGTATGAGAGATGACCACGCAGCTGTGCCCATAATCTGAACCTCCCAATCTGTACCTGTCACTCCAGACTCCATTATATTTATGTCAGCAATGTACTATAGTGTATGCTGCAGCCTGCTAACCAAGATTTCACATAGGCTGTTGTAGTCTCATTAATTTTGCAAAGGTATCCCTGGGTGCCTTGGTTGCACTAAAAGGCTACTGAGAAAAGAATTCAATTAATTCTCTCCTGGGTATTTGTTCTTGTGTGATTCATCCGGTAATTGTTTGATTCGAAGTACACTGTCTGTTATTAAATTTCCCACTCAATCACATTTGCTGTGGTGCTTAACCTATTATGTGTGTACTAAGAGGACATGCACTGTAATATTTCATATTTTTAGTCTGAAGGTGTTGGTGGTGTTATTTTAGTCTGATTTGGCCAAGGTTTTGATATAGATCCTATTCTTCTGAATAGACAGAAAAAAAATGGCAGTCAGGTTTTCCATTTGGGTCTCACTAAGCCAAACACGCTGCAAGACTGGTTTACAGTACGGCCCCACAGCATGATCGATGGCATCATTTGCATCATTGATCTTGCCCAATGATTTACTTGCTCACAATCTAAGAAGGGGGACAGACTCCCATTAATACAAAGAGACTGTTGTGACACTTTGAGAGGGTGTCGCGCACAAATATATTCCTGATTTACCAATTCCAGGGAAGAAAACACGCAGCAGGCCACAGTCCCGTTCAGAAAAAAAGAAAAGGAAAGAAGGAAGGAGCTAAAATAATAGGAAGGCAGAAAGTGAGAGCAATCAGGAATGTGGACTGTGCGTGGGGAGAGTGTGGTGTGTTTTTTTCCCCCCATGCGTGTTATAAATGAATGATGCCACTCGTCACTGTCTTCAGCCCATTACCGTATGCAGAGCCACATACTTCCACTGCAGTGACCCAGTCAAGCATCCCCTGCATTTCATAGTCATCAGTTCCACCTAAATGGTAATCCCCCTGGAGTGGTTAGCACAGCTCACTCGGCACACCACTGGATCGCTTACAGTCCATTGGCAGGTTTGAATGCCATGTCCACGTGCCTTGAAAACAACATCACTTCAGGACCATGGGCGTGAGGGGGGGGTTGTATGTGTGTGTGTGCTATCATGAGAGGCGTGCACAGCTCTCCTGCCGCAGGCCCGCCGACGCTTCTGAACGACCGCCGGTCTAATTAGCTGCCGTGAGCTGGACATAGATCGCTGAGCGGTCCCAGAGTGAGAGAAGCCCAGGGAAGGATGTGCCGCTCCCTCCGGGGTCTTTAAAGAGCACGGTGCGGTCAGGACATTTACGCAGCGCCTCAGATTGATCATCCGCTCATTACTGTTCATTAAAGGCGACATAGTGCTCAGTCCTAACTCGATATCTTCACCCGCTCTCGTCATGTGTCTGATGTAATGTAACCCCCCCCCCACCCCCTCCTCCTCCTCCTCCTCCCGGGGACTTTCTTTGCCCTGCTGTACAGACAGATCTCTGAGGCAGGCATGAATCAACAATACGTTCACGTTAAGTAGAGTAAAACAAATCGTTGTGTCAAAGCTGGTCTCTGTGGGCCCATTAACGCGAATAAGCGACAATGACATCAAAATTGCCGGGGAGGACCGTGTGCTACTGAGATGTACGCTCATTCACAAACACAGATGGTCGTGTTCATGCACGCAGGCCAGCACACGCATGTAGCCTCCCACCCTCCAAAATCCCCTTACACACATACCTCACCCAGCATCTAGCTCCCTCACACACTCGCAAACAAACTCAATAAGTGACTCATAGGTTTTTTGTCACAACCCATGTTATGTAGTGATTAATGCGATACCAGTTGAGTATGATATCAAGACATATTTGTCTGGACATCTATAACATCTGCTGAAATAAATGTCCTAATTCATTCTCATAATTTCCATTAAAAACAATGTAGCTAACTCAGCGCGTCAGAAATGCAGCATACATTGCAATCCTTGTGGTTATTTTCCTATAATGTCCATGACGTTACTATACTTAACAGTTGTCCTCTGCAGAGCTGAGAAGTGAAAAACGATGACTATTATTATCATGATGATGAAGAGGAGTTAGACCCATAATAGAGTGTTCTGATTGTTGATGACTCACTCCGTATCGTCCTTGTTTCGTGTGGGCCAAACCGAATCTCAAACGGACAACAAGCTATTCTCTAATTTCATACAATGTTTCCTTTCCTTTCGCTACAGCCTCTCAGTGTGCCTCGGTCGCTCTTCAAAAAGCAGCATTCCCAATGAAATCTTTTAATGACCGAGGCTGGCCCGTCCCTAAGAGCGGGAGGATCCTGGCAACCGTGGCACTCAGCTGTCGTCTGTCCTGGCGAGGAGACAAGTTGATATTTCATTTGAATGCGCGGCGCTCTGGCACACCGACGCGGAGGCTATTACCCAGAGTGCCCATGTGATGTGGCCAGCACGGCAAGGTTTGTGCATTGAAGCACTTCAAAGAAATGAGAAGAGTACACGAACACATAAAGGAACAGACCTGATTCGGAAAGTGTTTGGACTGAGTTTGTGTGTGGGGCACTCAAACGATCTTCATGGTGGTGTGTTTTAGTCCACGAACGCGGCACAAGAGTTATTGTGCAAGAAAAAGCTTTGAATATGGATGAAAAAAAAAGGGCGCAGACTACATATTTATGTGAAATATCTTGAGACCAAGTGAAATGCTAATGCCGTAATCTGCAATTGTAACAGCATTTGTAAGATACAACTTGATAAATCAAATTAACAAGGAAAAAATAGAAACAATACAAAATACATTGTGAAAATTATTGGGTGCTACAACAAGAAAGCTTTTGCATTGTAAACCAACCCTATGAACTCAGGTCATCTGTATTTCCGAGCTTCATATAGTCTCACTATGTAAAGTGTCTTCCACAGACATAGAGCAAGTATACGTACATAAAGCCAAGGACAGTAAAGTGTAGCGCATTTGCAAGCTAAATTCTAGAGCACTATATGTGATGTGTTATATTATGATCCAATTTAAGACACACACAATTCAAAATACTTACATGGCAAAGAGGTATGTGACATAATACTAGTTTCGGGCCACTTATCATGTTCCCAGGATTAATTGGGCCCACTGAAAATTGCAATATTGAAATTAAGTACCTTTTACTCACTTAAGACCACTATTTTACACCCATTAATTTCAAAACTGGAAAGAGTTGTAATTCCAAATCCAGGCAGAAGCAATGGAGAGAAGCATAAAAATGAAGTGATTCATCGTGAAAGCCTATTTTAAAACATGGCAGGGAAGAAGCAGCACGTAGACATTAGTTGTACTGTAAAAGGTGTACTCCTAGTACTCAATCAAATAGCATACAAGTATATGGCTTAGTCATCTGTTCTCTGAAAGGCAGCTGGCGAAGCCCAGCAAATATTAGATGACATAAATACAGCTTGAAATGAAATACGGACAAACATATGCCTCGATGACCTCAATTAAACAGTGGTCTCTGGTGGGGCGGGTATCGGGTAGATAGGTTTGGTGAGTCTACAACATGAAGTTCTTAAGCATAATTAAAGCACTGAGGTCCACCCACGCTGGTCCATTCCAGACACCAACTACCAGAGGAGGGGGAAAGGATTCGCTCAGTGTTTTGAATAATCAGATGAGATCAGTTTAAATATAAAAACATAGGACAAAAGTATCATACTCTATATGCAGGTATTAGGTATTAGCTATTGCCAGTGTAGGCTACCATGCATGGATAAATCCAGTTCCTTATTGTTGTTATCAATTCCATTTCAAAGTCAAAACTTCAGGAAGGATATAAAAAAGCCCTTTCCCATTCGCATTGTGCCTTACCTTGACCGGCCCATGCCTACGCCTGCCTAATCCCAGTACAAATCATTTGATCTCATTTGAACAGTTCCATTAAGCTGTAATACCATGATTACCAGTATTCTTTGACTAATCTACCCCTTGAGTTTTGGTAATCAGAAGAATTAACAAGTGCTGTATAAATGAGTATTACTTGTCACATTGAAAAAACATGGACCATTTGTCTGGAACCATGGATATAAAGCACAAACACTGTGCCTTGGTGTCTGGCATGACTACAATTGTTTACAGCGATTATGCATTAATATGTCCTGTCATAATCAAAGGGCCCCATGAGACAATTCAACAAATCTGTTCTCTGTAGAAGTCTTGTACTGAATCAAGGGTTCCGCCTTGTTCTCACTCAAGTTGAGGCCTGAATTATCTCAGCGCCTTGTATTACCGCTTCAAGTAATCATGCAAAGTTCGGGGAATTGTAATGGATCTGCTTTAATCGCTGGCTTACAAGCCCTTGTGCCTTCGATTGATTAACATAAATGCACTTTGTACACACATAAATTAGCATGATGGTGGGCCCTGAATCACAGGAGCCTGTTTAGATGAGTGACAGCTAGCTAATACAGACCATAGTTGGTCTAATAACAATGATCAAAATTGGATAAAGGTTCAGTATCTAAGTTAAGTTTTCTAGCAAACAAAATGTGTTAATCATCTACTTGACCTATGAGCACCCTAGGCCCCATATTCTGTCTCTCAAAAATATTTGGAAGCCCGTTACAAATGAACCAATTAGGCCAGCTGTTACCATGAGGCATGGCTACCTGCCTGTCAATCAGATCAAGTGCACACTCCTGGTGAAAGAGTAACCAGTAACACTTAAATAACTTTTTTTTTCAGCTGAGCACCCATGTGTTAAGGAGATTCATATTGGTGTTATTCTTTACATTACACTGTACTTGTTTTAAATATATCGACGTTTGTTGAAAAAGTGAGTAGGGTATGCCCCATATGTGTAGGACAGTGCCATCGTGATGTTTTCATGACTACCTCATTGTAATACATGCAAATGCAGGGATTTTGCAACGTCCCAACAGTGTCTCAAAGCAATATGGTGTGCAGCTCGCTGTGGTTTTAGCAAAGAAGGTGTGAACACCACCGCAGCTGTTAGTGTGACCAAATTAATAACAAAGTCGTATTGCCCCGCCCATTATGAATATCCTATCATCCTTTGTGATGGGTAATTATTAAATTACTGGCCGTGTTTGGTTACCCTTTAAAAGCATGGCTACATAGGAGCATTTTGACCTTAGTAGTGTCTTAGCTGGCAGGCATGTTTAAACACCATTTGAAAAGAGGGGCTTAGGAGAGGGATAGCAGGGAGCAGAGACTCAGGAGGTTGGCCTTTTGGGCTGTTGTGTTTCAAATTCTTGCAAATATTTGCCCAATTCTCTAGACTTACATACTAGACCTTTACGGCAGTTTTTGATTATCATCTAACAAAACAAACCAATAAGAAGAGTGCATGTTAATTTTTTCACAAATGTGTCCATAAAGGGGACAGGATATTTGTTATTAACATTGTTAGTTGCTGCTGTATCTTCAAAGAAGTATTATTCAAGGCAGACTGTATTCTAAAAACCTAGCAGAGCCAACATTCCATTTGCATTACAACCTTGTTTGCATAGTAGGCTAAACAGTCCAGCGCATGCATCTAGCACCACCCCTGAATAGTAATGGGTTGAAGGGATTGAAATCTGTTTAGCAGAAAAGATCAGATTGAGGTCACTCCTTGTGATCTGCCTCCAGGGTTGTGACACCGCAACACTGGGAACTAAGGCAGAGCTGAAGGAGGACCAAGAGCAAAATGACTCCCGTTTGGGATAACCACACCAGGTGGCGACCTAATGTGTCTTATGGGATTAATAACTCACTGGGAGTTATGCCTCGTTGGTATCTTTGGAAAGCAGAAATTCTACACTTCCAACCGATTAAGGACATGTAGGTCTACTCTATGGGGGCTGACTAATACGCTTTGAGAGGGGGAACTGTTAATTTAAACAAATTGTAGTGACGGGGTCTACTTAACTTGTGACACATAATAGAAGTGGAATGACAATAACTATGTCGTTTAGCATTTTAAATCTGTGTACAATTCCAAACTCTTTAAACTTAACAAACATTGAAGATGTGGACATTTAGTGTACTCTCTATTACTGCATGATGCTCTTTGGCTAAACATAATGAGTCAGAAATAAACTAGACAGTAAGACCTCTCCAGATACATTATTATCATCAATGTATGATTATGAGATATAACAAGTTATTGGCCTTGCAAAATTAGTTTTTGATCTTCAGTTGATTACATTGTCTTCTATGGCCTCCCATGGAAATGTCATCTAAATCTTATTCGCAGAGGCTATGATCCACATCATATTGATATGATCCAGACAGAATGTAAAGGTTAAATTACCATTTACTACTATAGTTCATGTAAGTGAAATTACAAAAATTTGCTAGATTTATTTTTTCTCTCAGAACAAATTATGCATAATTGGTAAGAGAGAGAAAATTATCCACTAGGAATACTAAACTAATACTGAAGCACATATACGGTAGCTCTATCAGCCTCTCCAGAAGACCAACAAATGAATAAATAAGTAGTTGTTAACGGTTAAATATCTCATAGACTAAACTATTATTTTACTTTCAATGTACATTTGTAATTACCATAAGTAGTTTTGGGTAATTTGGTAATTAAATCTCACCTATAGTACCAGTATTATGCATGCCCTGCCTGAGCTTTTGATTGGGCACCTAAAAAATAGACCCATCTCAAACAGAAATTACTGTTGGCATTGACTCACATGGTTCAAGATTATAGTCATGCTTATGTGTTGCAGAGCATGTACATGGAACACATTAGCAACAATTTAACACGGTGAGAAGCCAACTCAATTACAGTAGGTACCATGAGCATATAGGGGAAAACTAACCACACACACACACCCACTGCAAGCCAAGCTTGTGGACTTTACATTTGGGGCTGTGGTGTGGTTACAGGCATCAATGATCACTCACTGAACCTCTAAATAAGGGAGAGAAACACAGATGCAGTATTTGGTGGCAGCCCTCCCTGCATTTCTTCATATGTTGAAAAAACCTTTGCCAATAAAGGTATGTATGAAGCATCAGATTTACTTTACTCTTAAAATATGGAGTCAAATATTGCGAAATTCAAAGCATCAGCAAATAGATTTTGACACCCATGACCCTGATCCTTGTCATAACTTGATATTATATACTGTCTACTAAACCAGGTCTCCATAAGTTTACAAGATGAATGCAAGCTCAGTGTGAGCATTTATAAGGCTTCCAGAATGAAAAACACAATTTAAACATAAGAAAACAGAGGTGTGTGTGTGTGTGTGTGGGTGCGTTGGTGTGGGTGGGTGGGTGGGGCGTTTATCCCCCCCCCCCCCCCCCAAAAAAAATAAGAAGAATTTAAAGCAGAGGTAACAACAGTTGTTACTAGCAAATATTCCGGCATTATTGAATAAACAATAGGCTTACTTGTGATATTGAGCACCAATGAAATCAACCTGTTAATGTTTTAGCGGCTGACAGTGGCCATTCATCAAAGTGCCAGTGAGGCGACTCCAAGCCCCGTGGCAATCGTTAAAAATTGGGACTGTGTCCACTTACCCATATCGATGTAACTTGCTGTCTTCCTTGTCTTCCGTGGCTCAATCGTCCTTGCAGACTGATGCGCAGCAGCGCTTTCCAACACTTCGCCCCGATATCCGCGGGCACTGCGCTGTAGCCTACGCTTCTCACTAGATAAATACTACCGTTGACTCACCTTCCTTCATTCTGACAATTTAGCAAACGCTTTTTTTTTTAAATACACGGGGTTTCTTATTAATTGTTTTTCAATGAATATAATATGTGTATCTTTATGCATAAGGACAATGTCTAAAGTTGTAGCCTAAATATAAGTAGCTTAAAATCAAATCCGCGCTAGAACAAATCTGAAGGATGAAAGAACTTGTCCCTGAATTTGCACTGCACTCAGATTAGTCAGAATTAAATATTAAAATGTAGAAACAAAACTCTTTGCTAACGTAAATAAAACCATTGTACACGAAATAATAACGAAACAGTCATACCTTTTATATCCAAAATGACCAACCAATTGAGGCAATTGAAGGTAAATGAGGAATATTGAGAGCAGAGGTTTGCGTGCTGTTGCGAGCAGGTTAGGCTGCATATGTGCGCGGCAAAATGTGTGTGTGCGGCTGTGTGTTAGAGGGCGAGAGAGAGAGAGAGAGAGAGAGAGAGAGAGAGAGAAAGAGAGAGAAAGAGAGAGAGATAGAGAAAGAGAAAGAGGAGAGAGAGAGAGACATATATGTCGGAGATTGAACATATTTCACCGAAGTAACATGCTTACACAACTTTGTATATAAAAAGATGATTGTGGTTGTGGTCTGAAACCTGGATTTTACCGCATCCTGAAGTCATTTACCACCACAGACGACACATTTTTTGTTTAATCTATTATTATCTAAAAACACAAATAGTCATGCATATATAGTATAAATTATATCACTAATGTGTCATGATGGTTTCCATTGTTGTGTCCTACCCTACACCCCCTTTTGTTTTGTTACTATGTTGCTGAGTTACTTTAATTTGATATTTCATTTGAATTCATATTGTATATTGCAATTGTATTATATACTGTAAGGTGACCTTGAGTGTCTTGAAAGGCGCCCTCAAATTAAATGTTTTATTATTATTTTATATGTATGTATGTATGTATGTTGTTAAAGAAACATCCAGTGCAGACATACTTTATTTTCTAACAGTGGGCCCCTCACTGACTCCTAAAGTGACAGTGTAAAATGCAGTACTCTTTCAGTGAAGTGGATGGGTATAGCACTGGTATTGTATAACCTTACTGTCAGATAAATCTAGCAGATAGTCCTCCTATGTATCACATGTTTTGGATTTTTGGAATTAGCATGCAGGTGTTGTTCTTCAATCATAATCTTTGGTGTAAGCTATGCTTTGGTCTTTAAAGATTAAGTGGGTATTCTAATCTTATAATAGTATGCATAATTGCTGTGGATAGGAAGGGTAAAGCGAGCTGCATCAGGAGCGAGACCACTCCCCGGCTGGCCCATGCTGCTTCAGAAGCTCCAAAGGCAAAGTGTTTCTCACTCATCCTCTGGCGGGTGGGTCAGGTTTGTTCCCAAGCTGCTCCAGTGATTATGGGGCATGTCAGAGTTGATCCAGAGTAGACTGGAAAAGGTTATGAGGAGATGTGAACAAAGCCCTTTGGCAGATATGGCATTAGAGGTTGATTATTACTGACCCCCTCCCTCTCTCAATCCTATGGTGATTTGTTTTCAGTTAAATTACTATCATTGTAGATTACGCACGCCTCATCATCCTCCCATACTGTGTCCAAGGACGGTGACCCTCGGCACAACGAGAATGGATTGTTCTATCAATCTTGTTTTGGGCCCCATTCCCCACATTTTGAAAGATTGTTCACAGTATGACGCACGAAGTATGCATGAATTATGAAAAACCTACTTTGACACGTTCCTATGATTTGATATCTATTTGGTAAAGCAACTGCATTGACAACATCATAGATGTCCATATAAAAATCTAAATCAGATGAGGTGATCCAATACAATCAAAAAATCATGTGATTACAGATCATTATTGTTGACAAAAAAACAACACAATACTGTAATGTTCATTCAGATAATCTAATGTCATGCAGCATGAGGAGAAACAGAAGTTCCTCAAGCTTGTAGGGAAATGAGATTTTATGCAGATGTTGGACTAATAATAAACATGTGCTGTAACGATTTAAATGGCATGTGTGTAGGCAAATACATTATAAATGAGTGAATCTATTCTTGAATTATTGTAAGTCAAGCAGAGAAGGTGATATTAGCATAACTACCCCTTGATTCCACAACAACTGTCTAATAGACTTCATTTAGTCAGGGGATGTTAGACCAAACAAGATCATTCAAACAGAAGAATGTTGACTTTGGCTCTCGTTTCTGCATGACACTGATCGTTTGGTATTTTTAGAGGAACCAAACATGCCTACCATCTAATAGGCTTCATTTAGTCAAGGACTATCAGATCAAATCAAATCATTCAAATAGAATAGTGTTGACTACCAGTCTCATTTCTTGTATTGGTATTTTTAAAGGAATTAAATATGTTTATTGAAATGGAGCATATACATACAGTATATTGCATTATTATTTATGTATTATTATTATAGTTTTTATTTAAACAGGGCTAACCGATACATACAGATACAGTACATACAGAAAAAAATATGGTTGAAGAAGTTAGCTATTCAACAAACAAATATAATAATTGTACTCTGTAGAGAGGATCCTCTGCAAAAATGATGACAATCATTCAGTTTGTCAAATGTTAGACATCGTAATCTTAATAGAATCCGGGAATTTTTTCGGTGCCGAATCCATTAGAGAAATACTATGGATAGATTGTCAAGACATATTTCTTTATTTTATTTTATTTCAGCTACAATTTTTTTTCAGATTGTTAAACAATGAGGCGTATTAATGTGCACATTATTCTCTTTGAACAAGAATCACCGCTAATGACATCCATTCTACATAAACCTCTAAAATGCCCAGTTAGGACAAACAACTGACTGAAGGTTTCCAGTGTAACTCGTAAACGGACTTTTCTGTCAAATATCGAATATTCTGCCCTTTTTGATTAGCTGAAGACTCCACTTTAAACCCGCTTTATGATGCTCCTGGCCTGAACAAAGATCCCTTCAAGGGACATGTGAACAGTGGACTATCAGATCAAAGTCCGGATCAGTATGCTGATCACAGCTGTCACCAGGTATCAGCCAGGGAGATAACAGCGGGACCCCATGGTATCTGTTCCCTCCGGGGGGTTGCCAGTTTGGAGGCGGCATGATTAAATACAATGCTAATCTCATGTTGACGCTCGAAACATGTACGGCGGATGACCTTTTTAACAAGAACTCTGACACACAGTGAAGCCCAATTGCTTCCCTCCACCTGTTCCTATCCTTACTCGCACTCTTGACATTGTATTTCAAGGGATCAGTGTTTACCAGTAAGGCTGTTTCCAAACGTCTGTCTCACTCTTTCTTTGTGTCATGTGACTGTCAAAACATTTGAATGCATAGTGGATGGACACTACGGTCCTCAGCCTTTTTTACAGAGTCTGCAGACATGACTGAAATGCTGTGGGCTTTAAAGACAATCGCTATCTTGTGAAACATTTTGAAATGCTCAACAGTACTTGATGTTAGCTATGCATTTTTATGCAAGTTTATTAACCAATTTGTTAGGTAGACCATTTTTTTAGATAATTAGGTTAGTTTAATTAGAATGTAGCGGAAAGAACATTTTGAAAAAGATCTTAACTGCCATAGCATAGGCTATTCCAGCATGGAGGGAAATTATGTGTGTATGGCCATCACACTATGATAGAATCCAATTAACTGTTTCAAATATGATGATTCAAGGTTGTATAACTGCAGGGGTGTGTGCACACATGTGTTTGGGTGTTTATCTATGTTTGTGTGTGTGTGTGTGTGTGAGCACATAACGCTATAGAAACAGGGTCTTTGGGTAATAGTGGGCACAGATGAGGTCTTGTTTGTCTTTGCCTAAGGCAAATGTTCAATTGCGTGATCCATCACTGGAGAAAATTGCATTCAACTGAAAACCCAACGGCCTTCCTGTGCACAATGCTGTACAACATGACAACTATATTTAAGCACAAGTACTGGTGACTTTACAATGATATTAAATCCCCAACAACCAGGCAGACGAGCTCTGTGACTTTTCAGCAGTTTGTCAAAAGGTGAGTCAGTGGAATCTGGCCCTAAATATCCTCTGTGTTCTCTGCGTAAACATTTACTCTACGTACGTTTGTTTAGACCACTTTCTTATCAATAAATATGCAGGAGTTGTCTTGCCACAAAGGAAAATGGAGAAGTTGTCTGTTTTGCTAACACCCGCGAATCTCTTCAATGTAAGTCAGTGCAATGACACAAGAACTGCATAAAGGTGAAGTAACAGTGTGCGCATAACACAGCCTTTAGGCTCGACTTGCTGAAGGAGTTCCACTCTCACCAGGGCATTTGACTATAGCAACGCCAAAGGGCTTTGTGACAAGAGACGACCCGACATTCACTGCATCTTCTTACAGAGAATTTGTAAACACACTGCAACTTTTACTTTGACAAGTACTGTACATAGAATATCAATTAGTCAAGAGATGGGAGTAAATGCTGCTGTTGTTCCTACGGAACACTATTTCTTTTCTGCTCCGGAGGAGTCCTTCTGGGAATCCTGAAGGGGCAAAACCTGATTGAATTTAACAACTGGCGCCGTAATGGAGATGCTTGCTCCATCTGAGCTATCACAGGGGAGAACACAACAGTGGTGACATCAGATTGGAGAGGAAGACCTTTGCATACATTGGAGCATTGGCACATGCAGAGCAGCACATCCCCTTGGAATAGGCAAGTATGCACAGAGCCACGCATGCTGGGCTCTCTCTCTCTCTCTCTCTCTCTCTCTCTCTCTCTCTCTCTCTGACACACAAACGCACACTGAAACACAGATGTACTTTTTGCTATGCTCACATTTGCTCACAAGCGCCACTGCCCGGGACAGCAATGCCCTAATCTATACACGTGTGCCGAGTGACGATGTAAGGAGGATTCATCCAAGAAGTCTATGGTTGAGTGTAAATAAGGGTAATCAGTGTGAGGCAATGTGGACACTTTAAGACTTGGCTAATTGGTAAGAGATTGTTCTCATGCTTTCTCAGACACTGTCATAAGTGTAATGGTCGTAATTGTGTCTGGGATGGCCAAGGGCCCACAAGGCAGGAACATCCAGCCCCCGTCTCGTGGCATGAGAAAAAGCATGGGTGGGCCCTCAGATAAGCGGGGGGATGACAGTCCGCCCCGGAAAGCCTTCGTTATTTCAAATAGCACGTTTTCCTGCTGACCGGCTGGTAGTTGGTGCTTTGGAGGAATGACATCTGACGGCTGTCAAGCGATCGGCCTCGGCTCCCAACTCTGGATCCAGAGCTTGGCCACGGAGTCCCATCTGTCACTTCACCGCTGGCACTGCTGCAGTCCGCCGCCCTCTGCCCTGCCTTGCCACATGACTCATTCCCCTGGCCTGGCAGGCCTTCTCTTCCTCCTGTCGTAATGAGGACCAGGGAGCACCGTGAAGGCAGGCTCAGGTGGCAGAGGATTATCCTGCCCTGACCGGGCACTTTGCAGCACACAGGGGTTGATTGACTCCCAGGACAAGACCTGTTGCCACCCCCCTGCCAGCCTCTCACTAACCCTGGCTGGGAGGAGAGAGGCCCGGTTGTCAGGGCAGTCGAGTCATATGGCCAGATGCGACACGATAAGACACTATTGATTTGCAGTGGGCCGTTTCATTTAGTTGTAGAGCTGAACGGCACCCTGCTTTAATGGGGTTCAGACCTCTGCCTCGTTGTTGTCGGTACACGACATGAGAATTCCAACACGACGTGCGTCACCCAGGTTTACTTGACCAGCGACCCCGCGACCGCCGACTGAGCGGACCCCTCGCCTGCCCCACAGCAAACAGATGTCCAAACTTACCAGCCAGGCATTTTGATGTGTAAAGACGGCGAGGTTGGAGGTTGTCTAAACTCACAGGGAGGCTGTCCGCTTCAAAACCCACTGGCTCCACTGCTTCATTCACGTGCAATCTATTCTCGGTTTGGATTGCTTCTGTTCCCACCAATTGCCTTCTTCCTTCTGCTGTGGACATGTTCCCATCATACCAGAATGTAGACAACGGGCCAGATAGTAAACAGTCACATTTCCTTTTACAGGAACGGAACCATCGTTCTCTCTCTAACAGTTATGAATTGTCTCCATATTGATAACAGCCCGTTTTCCATAGTGTAGGATGCGTTCGTGCTTGCTTTCAGTGGGGTGCCAACATTATCGAATTTGTACCCACGGCAACGTGGTTTTCTGACAGGAGGTACGGTTATGGCTGAGAACATGCTTTCCCTTTACTACGTGTTTCCTTAGCCGTTCTGACTTTGAATCTATGCTTTATTGGTCAACGCACAGAAGTAGGGTGTCCTGTCCGATCCAGTGCTATACTACTAACTGAATATTCATTTTCTATTTCGTTGTGGCCCCTGGTCCAAACATGCCAGAACGTTGTGTTTTGCTGGTAAGATTTCCTGTTTTGGGCATGACCGCGAATCCCTCACGATTGCCTCGTGTATCATGGCAGAAAAGAATGGCGTCCTGGCTATGGTGTCAGTGGGAAAACGTGTTGCCCCTGGCACCTTGGCCCTTCACCAGCACCCTGTTTGGATTCCACTGTCTAACTGAGGATGATGTTCTTATGCTCCCGCAGCAGTGCTCAAGTACCCAGGAGTTAGAGGACCTTATAAGCATGTTTGTAAAGAACTTCAATAAAAGACACAATCTGTTGGTCAAAGAGTCTGAGCCCGAGAGCAATGACCTTCTGGAGAAGGCACCGTTAGGTTATGACGTTCACATAAAACACCATGTACCGCCACGTCCGACTGGTTAAGTTCAACCCACTTAAGGGAGGTTGGAATTTCTCGAGTCAGTTTGGTCAAACACAATATTTCTATTTGTTTATAAGATGTAAGACGAAGAGTAGTTTAACGGCTGTTAAAATGTCACAACATAAAATGTAGCATAAACATCTCTGCACGTCATGTTAAAATAATTAAGAGGTTTCATGTTGAATGAAATTGCATACGCGCAAGTAAAAATGGAGGTTGTTTGAATCTTTGTCAAGGAGGTTATATCCCCCAAAAGTGGCTCCAGACTGTCTTTTTCATTCATGTACTGAGAGATGAAAACAGAAATGTGCTAGCATGCTGTCCTTATTCAATTCCTATCAGAACAACTAACTCGAGCAAATTCTACTTGTCTTTCATTACTTCATTTTCAAAAATTCTGAAACTATTGAGTCTGAATACCAAAGTGAAATGTGTTCATTATTCTCTTTTTCTATACCATCTCATTCACTGCAAGGTCAACATTTATCCAACACTTCTATTCACTAGCAATCTATTGTTAATTCAGCCTTGAGAATATGCCCACCACTACAACATGGATTTACGTAACACCTTACAAACCGGTACACACATCTGTTAGAAATAGCTTGAGACCAACTAACTGCTCTATTTGCAAAAACCTGTAGCAGCCCTGGTATCACGTGTGGTGACATTTGCACATAATATGTGCCTGCTCAAATCCTTTTATACTGATGGAACAATGGTTTACCCTTATCCTGATAGCGTGCGATGACCTCTAAAAACCGACTTGATCAAGTATTAGTGTAGTGTGAAGGCTTTGGTATTTTACCCAGGTCGCATGACAGTGTTGCAGTTCAAACCAGACAAGCATGTGTGATCAAAGGTACAAAGTATTTTGATAATGACTCAACACATAGTGCTTCCTCTTTCAGTGCAGTTTTAGACATTTGGGTTCCCAAAACTGACCCATGTTTTCCGCTCTTTCAAATCCTCATGCATCTTTCAATACAATAATACAATTAGAATCAAACTACTCCCTCGATACGGAAGGTTTTACAAATGCCAAGACACCAGCACACGTCCGTGATCGCTTTAAGTGGGGGAAGCGTTCCTTATCTCAACTCAAACAGTCTCCGCATCGCGCTCTCTCTCTCTCTCTACCTCTCTCTCCCCCTCTCTCTCTCTACCTCTCTCTCTCTCTCTCTGTCTCTCTCTCTCCCCCGTCTTCCAAAGATCAGCCTCCCACCGTGGAGTTAAATGACTAAGGGCCTGGCTTGCCTTTCATGTTCCTCACTGTGTTTCATGGAGAGCCAGCGAGGCCATAAATCCCCTTCTCTGC
Source organism: Galaxias brevipinnis (assembly GCA_036023535.2). Classification (NCBI taxonomy): domain Eukaryota; kingdom Metazoa; phylum Chordata; class Actinopteri; order Galaxiiformes; family Galaxiidae; genus Galaxias; species Galaxias brevipinnis. Next base: position 40,089 of record JAVQIZ010216893.1, read on the forward strand.
GGAGAGGAGCCGCCCAGCTGCTGCCACATGCGCACACAGTGCATGCTCCGTCGCGTGGGAGGGTGGGAAAGGCTGACAGCCGTGGCGTGTGCTAGAGACCTTTTCCGTGTGTGTAGGCACCTCCCGTTGGAAGGGTTGCTTGTAAGGCTCACCGCCGCAGGTTTCAGGGTGAGCCGGGGCATGCACAGAGAACAGCGAGCCGAGTATTTCTGGGAGCCACTCCGGAGAGCAGGTAGGCAGGGAGAGGCGCCCACACTGGCCGTCTGTGACTCACAGGCTCAGCGCGTTCCTCGGAGATCATTAGCAGCTCCCGGCATCGACGGGCATCGGGTGACGTGTGAGCTGGCGTCCTCCCGGTGTCAGCCCCGTTTGAACCAACGGTCACGTTGGATCGCCCCCCCTCCCCACCCCGTGTCCTCTTCAGTCACAGTGGAACTTGATTTGTGCCTCGGCTTTCTTCTCTGGGCTGGTTGTCATGCTCCAGTTCAGCGGCACCAGGTTAACACGAGCCGTTAAAGGTTCACTTGGTATTCACACAGCTCCCTTTTGAGAACGCGTGCATGACTTAGAGGCACGATGGTCTTTTATTTGATCAAGCCTCTGTCCATAGCCAAGTCAGCACTGTGGCACGTTAAAGCTCCCCTTGTGGTGCGGAGAACCCCCCCCCCCCCCTGCCATCTGGACACTGCTAAGGGCTGTCCAGCGCTCCCCTGTACACAGCACACCATGGACATGTACGAAGGAGTCGTGTGACAAGCTGAAGCTGCACGTTAGGCCAGCCAATGGGTGGCAGACCTTTGAAGAGCGTCTCTTTGGTCTCCAGACAATGCGGCAAACACGTTACATAATTTAGCCACGGCCTGTTTCACGGCTGAGTGCACTGATTGACCTTTCGAGAAGCGCGGGCTTGCACACACGATCCCAAAGCCGACTCATGCATATGCACCTTCAGAGGTGTGCCCTAGATGCTGATCTACAGCTGTGGGGGTGTTGACCACCAGGCCTCGTGGAGTGGAGAGCAAGAGCAAGAGAGAGAGAGAGAACGCAGAGAGAGAGAGAGCGTGAGAGAACGACAACACAGAGAGTTGGCCTATCAGGGGGTGTGGTTAATGGAGAAGACGTTTTCCTGACCCGTAGTCCATTGGCACATCCAGCCGGTCCGAAAAACTCATTACCCACAAGGCTTTGTTCACCCAATCCCTTCACCCAATTACCTCCACATCGTTACTTAGAGCCGGGTTTGTGCTCACTTAATTCGCCCCTGGCGCTACGTTGCCGGGCGCTGCGCTGAACCCCGTGGCTCCTTGGCTACATTCCACTTTGCCGGAACATCTGAGCTGGTCTCCGTGCTTATGATGATTGCCACTGGAAACGCAAGCCATGTCCGTGCAAGCCATTCCGAGGGATGTGTCTGGAGGGGAGAATGGCTCGACTGCCATCGATAACAGATGGTGACATGATCCAATTACACTCACATGCACATTGGGTTCTTGTGTTAGTGGTGTGTGTCGTTCAACAAGATCTTGGCAGGTACCGCTGAAATTGTTAATTCCGAGCAAAGTTCGTAGGCCATAGTGCAATTACAGACTTAGAAGGGCGTGAGTAAAGTTGGCATTTTTTCCCATTCGTTCCTGAAAGCAGGAGGCGTTTGGCTCTGACAGAATGGTTAACTCACACAGTATAATACATGCTTTGCAGGCCCCACATTCACACAGTGGGACAATGTGACACCAGTAATTCAGCAATTCAACTTGGAGCTCTCAATGATTTGTTCTAAACAGTAGACAGGTTGGAAGTGCAGAAGAGGTTGCAAGTCCACTGTGGACCCTTTCCCTTTGACATCGCTCCAATTTCTCACGTGGGAAATGTTTTCTCTATTACCTGCGCATGTTGATAATACATCTGTATATAATTTAATGCACATTTAGATCCTCTAAATATTAAATGTTTTTGTGTGTGTGTGTGTGGGGGGGGGTGGTATCTGTGAACTGTCACCTTCAGGTCTGTGAACTGTCACTTCTTTGGCTTCGGGCCGTTGTGATGATAAAAGGTGAACCTTCATCGCCATCTCAGATTTGGAGGTCTCTGTCAAGAACCACTTTGCTTGGCTGCATTTGCTCCTTCTTCGATTCTGACCTGTCTCCATATCCTACAGAAGCCTCCCGACAGGCACTATTCCCCCACCACCATGCCTCAACATAGGGATGGCTTTTCCAGCAACCAGTTGTTTAGCATTGCCTGGGGTTTGCCAGACACAGAGCTCGGAGTTCAGCCCACGTACTACACATTTGTAACCGTTGTTGAAGTACCTTTTGATAAACTTCAGGCGAGCTGTCACATCCCTTTGAGTCATGAGTCCTACTCGTTCACAGAGGCCTGATTGATGGAGTAGCTCCGACGTGACTGTCCCATTGCTGCGGAGGACATCTACAGCTCAGACACTTTGCCCTTCTCCGCTGACTACCAAGCCCACCGTGCTTATGCCTCCAAGTTGGTTGCCATGTCTACGGCAGAGTTTCGTGGACCTCAGCCGCTGGTATTTGGTGTGGCACGCATGTGAATCCGTGGCATCTTGCAAAGCGGTAAACGGAGGTCGCTCGACGAAAAACGACCGTTGGCCTATGATGACGGAGCGTTTCTGTAACATTTAAAGTCTGCCTGTTCATGCCGGCCCAAAGGTCTTGCGGAAACCTTTCCAGTGGCTTCCAACGCAAACGTCTGCGAGCGCGAGGGGAAACGGGAGCCCACACAACCTGCTCTCCTCCCCCCTCTAAGAATAGCCACGGAGCAGTCAGGGCTGGAGAAATCAAACAGACGAGTCTCGGTGAGACTGCTCCGAGAGTGAAATGTTCTCATCCCTCCTAATGAGACGGTGGGCAAGCCTGCCATTTCAGCATGGAACGCTGCGACTCGCCGACTGACACACACGGGAGCATCCCCCAGAGTCACGTACGGCACACACACGATGACGCTGAAACACACCGCAGCATCCACGCAGCCACTTTGAGCACACACACACACAAAGACACTGAAACACGCTGTCGCATCCACCTAGCCAAATAAAGCACCCACACACAGGCAGACAGGTACATCCACACAGGCACATACAGTGCACACATTGGAAACCTCCAACACACACTGTGGTATTCACACAGGCAATCTCCAACACACACTGTAGCATCCACACAGGCAATCTCCAACACACACTGTAGCATCCACACAGGCACACAGGCGCATCCACATGGGTACAAACAGCACACACACAATGACACTACAACACAGGGCTGCATGCACACAGCAACACAAAGTACACACACTGACATTCCCCAACAGATACTTATGTATGTACACACACCCACCCACAAAGACACTCAATAATGGTCAGGCAAACTCAAGTAGTGGAATGCCAGAGAAAACGCAACTGGGATGTCCCTGGTTACCCTATCTTGACTTCATCACCTTTAGTCTTGTGGAGTGCAACGTGTTGTTGACGTTCAAACATTTGAAGAGCCTACATTTTCCTGGCATTGAATGTTGTTCTCAATATACTATGCAACGAAGTATGGCTCTCTCTCTCTCTCTCTCCCACTCTTTCTCTCTTTGTGTAGGAGCGTACCACTCCTTCCCTCCTCTGCCAGAGAGTCTAGGGGCAGTGTACTATGTCCAACATAATTTTCAGATAACACCGCAGCTCAACACCCTACAGCAGCGGGTAGCCAGTTTGTGTCTGTGTGTGTGAGATATATAAGAGAGAGAGAGAGAGAGAGAGAGAGAGAGAGAGAGAGAGAGAGAGAGAGAGAGAGAGAGAGAGAGAGAGAGAGAGAGAGAGAGAGAGAGTGTGTGGCGAGCACAACACACACAG
>JAVQIZ010216910.1:0-11448 GCA_036023535.2 Galaxias brevipinnis
CACACACACACACACACACACACACACACACACACACACACACACACACACACACACACACACACACACACACACACACACACACACACACTTTTTTAAGCCAAACGATGGTCACACCATCCATCCATTCTTACATCCATCATATATGGTATTCGGCATCATATTCAACATTTCCAACACTTGACACGCAGTCCACATGCAAGTTATCAGTATCACATGCAAGTTATCAGTAGCATATCCGTAGTTGAAAAAAGGTTTGAGAACAAATATGGTATTGTTAAATATTTTAACTTATCATTCCACTTTGAAGATTCCCAGGTCTTTATTTTGGTATTGAAGAGGAATAAACAGGTGGTTACCAATTGACTTAGCCTTCACAACAACAGTAAACACAGCACATGTACTACTGCGTGGGTCTTAACTGGAGGGGTTTAGCTGTGAGCATCCTGCTCTTGACAAGGGGGCCCACCCACTGTGTGTACAGTACGCCTCACTCGGACCGCACATACTGTTTAATCGTCTAGTGGGAAACTGGCATTGCTGACAGAAATGCTCAGCATTCATTACGCTGCAGAGCAACCCCGCTATTCATTCACTGAAGGATGTGGCTTGAATTGAGACAACACAACAAACGCAGATTGAATGAAGCTGCAATACCCCTCAGCTCCACTGTGCACTGACTTAATGAGAATGAAACGGTGTCTAAAAATGTTACAATAATAATCATTTAAAATAGTGCTGGTCTTTCTGTCTTGCTTTGAACTACAAAGCTCTCAGTTAACAGTAAGCTTCAATTAAGAAAAACTAAAAACTGCATAAGTTGCTTCTTTATAAATACCACTTCAATCACAATACAAAACAAATACATTTTCTTTAAGTCTCATAAACACAGAGCCTGATTCTGAAGATTGTCTGGGTCTTAAAAGTGATACCTGAATGCAGCCAGGTACTCAGCATCCCCCATTGGAGGCTCCAAGCCCCCAGTCCACGCAACGTTCACATTGTAACCCTCCCCGACGCCAGCTCCCACCTAGAGAAAGCGAGGGATGGAGAGAAGTAGGCAATGAACAAGAACAATTCAATCTGCTTCAAATGACTACATCTGAATCTATCTTCTCGGTATAAGTTACAGTGTTTCATCCTTGTAAGATTTAAAAATGATCCAATGTAGGGAAATCGTACAGTAATGAAAGATTTGTCTCAAGTGTTCACATAATCAACACCACTGTTGCAAAATTTGCATCCAGAGAGGTAGACTGCATCAGATTTCAGTGCAATGTGGGAATGATCACGGCTTCTAAAATGAAAGACGTCTGGCCATTAATTCAACAAATAAGTCCCGCTATTTAGATTTTTTATACAATTTGTCAAGTGATCTCATAAATCACTCAATGCAGCAACAGAACTAAACCCAACACATTCAAGGTTTTTATAAAGGGACCAATTTTGCACTTGACCGTTTTAAGTTCATAGATTCCAGCAATTTTACACCAGAAGGAGACAAGGGCCATCTCCCCAATTTGACCTCACATTCTTGGGGTTGGGGTCAAGATCTTGGAACTTGGTTCTCTTTGCAGTCTTGCAACGAGCTCTTCAAATTCAGTGAACCCTCAACCATCAGTCAGTGTCAGTGAGCGACGAAAGAGAGTTTGAGTGACACACTCTTGGCAACAAGGCGTGGTCATTTCCTGTGTGTGTGTGTGTGTGTGTGTGTGTGTGTGTGTGTGTGTGTGTGTGTGTGTGTGAGAGAGAAAGAGAGAAAGAGAGAGCGAGAGAGACATGGTGTTTCAGAATGAGTAGGAATGATAATATGCATTGCATAGTGTCTGACCGCAGGGGCAAACGCAAAACATATGAGTACCTCAATTCCCTGCCAATTGGTAATGCACACACAACCACAACCACACAAACACATGTGCACACACATGCACACAAATACGCACTCCCCTCAATCTAATTTTATTCTATCTAATTTCTACCCATTTATTATTTTTATATTAAAGCAATGCTGAAGTGAAACAAAGCCAAGTTGTTTTCTGTGCGTTACACACATGCTCTGCTAGGGCAACGACATCACACTTCCCCCAAGGTGGGTTAGATACCTACATGGGGCCGCGGAGGAGAACACCGAGACTCTAGGGGTTTACCACATATCTACATGGAGGTCCCGGGCAGCGTTGGGCAGTAACAGAGCACTGAGTAACGCGTTACTGTAATATTATTACTTACATCAGTAACGAGTAGTGTAAAGGATTGCAATTTGTAAGAAAGTAATTATATTACAGTTATCCATTACTGCGTTGCCAGTACGCTTCTTTTTTTTTTTTGGTCCCAGATAGGCTATCTTATTATGATCACGACCAGGTCAAGTCAGCTACTAGTCAAAAACGGAAACGTATAAATGGTTTTACAATTATTGTTTCACTTCAGAATATTAGGACCTTGCTTAATATGTTAGGGCAGAGAAATAAAAAACTAAAAAGCTGGACACATCAGCACAAATGTGGTGTTACGCAACCTTCAAAGTTTTTGTAAAGCCACTAGCCACTCTTATGGTGTAATATGCAGAAAGCATTGTTAAAAACTCAGGAGGGACTTTATATAGATCAAATTTTAGAGGCAGCAGTTATGCAGTTTGGCTGTTTGTTGACTTTGACCATCATGAGATCTTACAGGAAAACATCAGCCTTTTTATCGTCATTATTGTTTGAATAGATGGTAACGCTGAGGGACAGTGCGGGAATGGAGGAGTGGTCATGGCAACGGGAGTTGCTGGGTCAGTTCATCCGACTAAAGATGTTTGCATAAAACTTGGAGGAACTCAAGACGGTGATTTCTGCAGAGATATACTTACGCTAAATCCATCAGGTGGTAGAAATCCCTGTGAGTAGGCTGTTAGCTGTTCAGTGCCAAATTCACTCTCAAAAATTTTATTTAAACTTCACTGTGATTGTGTAGGAACTCAGATGTGCCAAATAAATAGCTGTAGAACTTAGTACTGTAAGTATTTGGTTGGTATAGGTAAGGGTTGCACATTTTCAGGAATTTCCATGATCGATCAGTCACTCACGTTAAAGGTGCAGTATGTAAGTTTGAATTTATAGCAATAAATTAAATGTTTTATGTTTTTTATGTTTATTACATACCTCCTGGAGGATATCATTAAACCAAATGCTCAGAGAAAAGATGCGCTATATATCAGCGCCCTGGTCCCTGTATTCAGCTTTTAAAAAATCTAGGGACGCCCGCTTATCCTCAACCAATCAGGAGAATTTTAGCAAGGAGTAAGGGCTACCTGCCTGTCAATCACCTGGCGTGCACACTCCTAGGTAAAATGCCTGCTTACGGCGTCACCCTCCAAACAATCTTGTTGTTACAATTCGCTTTGCAGACAAAAGTAGCAGCGGTGCAAACTAGTAGTTGCAAGGCGGCTGAAATGGTTGCATGTCGTCGCAAGACTTGGCTTGTCAAATCACAAAGTGCAGTTTTAGAACATTAGGAAGTATCGCGCCAGATTTATGTTAAAAAGGCATTATTCGTTTACATGCATACGCTGGATTTGTATATATTGGTCCAAGTGGCTATGGTGCCAATCACAGCTAAATAAAAACGATCGTCATGCACTTGCTCATACTAATAGGGGAAAGGGGAATAACATAATGAAATTGTTTTGTTAACGTTAGCTAACTGTATGTCGTTACTATGGAAACGGTCATTTGTGTCTGCTCGTTGCTTTGGTGTGAACCACCCGGTTTTAGAGAGTTTAGATCAGACGTTCGGGATTCTTTTGTTTCTCACCTCGGAATCAGACATCGCTTTATGCCTTGTTGATGAGAACCAAAAATATGTAGAACATACACATGATTCATGAAACACTGCCTTGCTCAAGCTCATGAAGTCGTCAGAGCTCGCACGGGCATGTGTGGGTGGGCCATTGAGTGGGATAGGAGGGACCAAAGACTCAAAAGGTTGGCCTTTTTGAGTGTTGTGATTCAAATTCTTGCAATTTTCCCCCCAATTCTTTAGAACTACATACTACACCTTTAATAAACAATAATCAATTAATAGTAAACAAAAACGTTTAATATACAGCATGATTTTACGCCAAATTTTTAAAAGGAAAGCTTTATTTAAACATTTGCGAAAATGTTAATGTCGCACTTTCAGTTGAAAACAACATTATCAAGAGGTATTTCCTCGCAAAAATAGCTGAGGTTTATAATGCTAACAGCAACTTAATACATAAATTCCTTTTTGGAATCAAAAGGGATCTTCATAACCCGCAAATCAGGGGTCAGGGATGAGTTATGCTGTTTACAAGGCTAGCTGCTGAAAATATCATTCCTGATGGAACCGATGTTGTCGGCTTTCATAGTAATGTCAACCGACTCGTTCAGTTAGTCAGAACAGCGTTACAGCGGTGGCAATGCACTTTTATCTTTAGAAATTTTCCCACACTGGACATTGTTTAGCTCTTTTCATAGTTGATTAGCTCGCCCTTTTCGGTTTGAAGTTCACATCGCGCATGCTCATCAATAATTTAATCGTGGCTGTAAATTAAATTTCAACCAAAAGACGAGATCGCAAGTTGTTTAATCGTAAATTTAATCGTTTAATTTGAATCCCTTGATCAATAAAATTCTTATTGAAGAGTAATCTATCATCGACTAATCATTAACAACACTTGTAAAGGTGTATATTTAGTTTTCACTTCAAAGCATTGGCTGACCTAGAGATTGTTCTAGTAGAAAAGAGTTTCAACCCCTGAATTTAATATAGTTTAACTGAACTGGTTGGAGTTAATCAGTTAGGCTATAGGATTCATGCTTCCATGGTCATGGTTATTGCACCGATCTGAAAATCTGCTCTTACTTCAGCTGGATCCCCACTACCAGGAAAGAAATTGCCGTTGTCATAGCGATGCAGAGAGATGTACATCACACAGGGGTCGTTGTAAAACACTTCCTGGGTGCCATTTCCATGGTGAACATCCTGAAAGGTAAATAATTGTACTTTGATTCTGATATTGAATTATAATAACACAATACCGTCTGGTCATTACAAACTGTACAAATCCTCAAGATTAAGTTCCATAAAGTATGTATCTATGTTAAATCAGAATTACTTCAATTTATACAGCTTCACCAAATAGGTGGCAAGTGGATGAGTGTTGACTTTGTTTTCACAATCTAGCTGTTCACTCACTCACTGACATAAAATCATTGGTCTGTGAGGTGCCGGTCCAAACCATGACATGTAGTAAGCTAACTCATGTTCAGAAAATATACCACTGGGAGTGTGTTGACACCTGGCTAAATATCTGTGCAAGTGTGTTTGTATTTATAACCATGTGGGGACCAACGACAGTGCGACGTCCTCTCACCCAGTCCACAATGAGGATCTTGCTGACGTTGAGTTTCTGCTGCAGCTGTTTGGCTGCAATGGCCACCGAATTGAAGAAACAAAAACCCCTGAAAGCAAACAGGCACATGTGTTAGCCAGGACACATCACCACCATGACATATGATAAAGCATAAGTAATGTATGGCTTATTTGGGACACATAATCAGATTGATCCAATGCTAAAGTACAATGTCCAATTTGTCCACTAAATCTAAGATACAAATGTAAAAATAAATAATATTAAAACACCTGCCTTTCCCGAAAAACAATACATACAATGTGTAACAAATATTTAATCCATATGGACACTGCACAACACCAAAAATTATAACCTGTGTTACCACTTAAACATGCATCTGACGGACCAATTCCAATGTTCTAATTTATGACTGAGGTTGCCCCAGAAGGTGGTAAAAAAGAGAAAATGTGAAATCCTGGCGAGTCTCTCTGGACGATGTACCATGACTGTTCAGTTCCCCTTGTCTAGAATCATTATCAAGCCATAAATAACCGCTGGCCGGTCGTGCTGAGCTCACATACGGTCACAGGTGAAACAGTTAACCTACTAATCCATTGCATCAAAAATTGACACACAGACTATGAGTTGATCCTAGCTCCTTGTAGCCCTGTAGCCTGAAAGTTTGAAAAATGTGAACAGAGTGCCCTGAAGTAACTTTGTAACAATTATCACAAACCTAAACACATGCACATGCACATACATACTCAACATACATACTAGATACCCAACTAGATACTATTGTTTGGTTTGAAGTTCTTTCAAACCACCCTTTCTTTAGGTATAATGTGTGTGGACAGATTGTGCTAATGTTCTTACTGGGGAGTTGAATGAGAGGCATGATGTCCAGGAGGCCTCACCACTGCAAATCCATTCTAGGAGAGACAAAAAGTCATGATTAAAGCGGGTGAATGGAAAATAATTATCTTTCACTTAAGGATGAAGTATTTTGAATAGAATGGAAAAAAAATTCCCAAAATGGTTAAATTTTGTCTTCCATTTATACTATTACAGCTAAAACGTTTTCTTAACTCACCATATGCAAATAAAAAAAGAAAAAAGACCAAAAGATTTTCACCTTAAGATCCCCCTGTGCCACCCTGAGAGCAAGGTCTGTGACACAGCCTGCTGCCAAACGAGAGGCTGTGGTCGTGTGGATCTCATTCCAGATGGTGTCGTTATCCACCTGTCAATCAAATAATACCACTAAAAATGACCAGTAGTGATAGGTTAGAATTTGTGACTGTTGTCACAAAGATGACTGCCAGAATCCAAAGTAACAGGGTTGACAGTGTGGTGAGGACTCAGTTTACTGGGATTAATAGGCCCACTGTAGGACTCACCCATGAAATGTATAGCTTGACTTCTAGAAAGGCATTGTAAAGTGGCGGGGTATGGGTAACATTACCACAAATCACCACTGCAATGATTTTAACTACAGACAATGACTAGTAAACTACTACTTCGAAACGTATTCCTCCTCCTCACACATTCTCTTAGTATTCTTTCCTTTCTCAAAATCTTTCTCTTTCTTTTGCTATTCTATCTTTCAAAACTCACATTTCTGTTGGTTTGGCACATTGAAACAATGAAATCAGATGAATTTCTTTTATCATCATCTTGGCCATCTTGTTCCAATCTGCTCCCCCAACCAGAGGAGCCAGGAGTCCGGAAATCCAGGCAGATCAGCCGCCTTATCAACACCACCCTACCCCCTTTCCTCTCTTCTACTTTCTCCCCTCATCTCCCATCTATTTTCCTCCTGTCATTTCTTTGACGTCCTTTACTCCCCTCGTCCTCTGTCATCCTTCATCATTCTCGCAAGTATTATTTTCCTCTTCTCTTATCAAAGCCATACCTTACTGTACCAAGTCCATGGTGTTCTTCTTAGTTGTTCTTTCCCTTTGAACTTTCACTCACATTCTCTAGTCCAATGCCCTTAACATTTTCTTAAAAAAAGCTTAGAATATTTACTGGGTTCCTCTTCATTCCTAACATCTATTTATTACACATACCCATCTACACACAAATTCTTAATAAATTCCTCATCACTTAACAATTAATCTTTCAATCCAAGCGTTTTCCTTTTTCCTCTCTCACCTCCCTTGATATCTGATTGGCTCTATCAACCTTGTCTTAGCCAATAACAACAGCAAAACAATGTGTAGATCTATCAGCTTAACTGTGTAATGAGCAATAAATCAGGCATGCAATGGTTGCCATTTCATTAAATAATTAGAAACATTTTAAGATTCCGCTTTACTTTATATTTAAGTTTGAATTTTCTTTTAAGTTTTACAGTTAATGAAGTCATTTTGTTTATGTGTTTTCAAATTTACCCCGACTCCTCCACATGGTAGCATTACAAATGTCTTCTGCGGTAAGAGTCCTGCAAGGAAAAGGTACATACATTCAGTAATACATGATTAGAGGATGCAGGTTTGTTTTTCTGTGCACATTCATATTTTTGTAAACCCACCATCAAGCAAACGGATTAAGAGTAGGGATGGGCACAGTTATTCAAATATTCTAAATTACAAGGGTATTTGAGTATGGCTGTATTGGATTATAATGTTTTTTGCCTAAAGTTTATTACATATGATTAATTGTTCATTGTATATTAATTACGTATTGTTTATTAAAGGTGTATATAAATGCCATTTAAAATATGTAAAAAGAAGAAAGAATTTCACAATTGCAATGCATTAGATACATTTTTGTGCTTTTCTTGCTTTCTGCATCATGTAGTTTAAACTTGAAGGCAGCTCGCGCACTAAAGTCAAGACAGCGCTCTATGCTAGTCCGCTAGAGCCCCAGCACAAACACATAACGCTTTATAGCGCAGATTCTCTGCTCAGAGATCAAACAAAACATGTCTGAAACGTGCAAGAGTCAGAGTAAGAAATGTTTTAGACATATTTCCGTCTTACACATAATATATTTTTGTTGATGTTATTCTGTTGTTCAGATATTAAATGTATTATTATATTAAATGTATTATTATTATTATTACATACACATCGTAATGCGTAATTCGAGGCAGCATGTGCTGCAAGTGGATATCTGTTGACATCTAACCTCACCAATAGGCTACTTATAATGTAGCATCACTGACAGCAAAGTGTGAGTGCACTATACTTTCAAAAAACATTTTTAGATTGGTTTATTGATAACAAATCTTTTTGATTGGTTTATTGATAACAAATTTTTTTGTTTTTGAATATTCGAATAGTGATATGCCTTCAAATGCCCATCCCTAGTGAAGAGTAGTTTAGATAATGTTAATATCCGTGTTCAGTATGTTGACAGGGATATGTGTACGTGTGTGTGTGTGTGTGTGTGTGTATGTGTACTCCTCACGACAAAAACTGCGGTTACCCAGTCTGAGACGGTTGAGAGGGTTGGTGCCATAGAGCAAGACATGTCTCTCTGAGTGAACTGACTCCAGCTCCTCCACAGTAGCCTTCCTACTCTGGATTTGCTGCACCAAAAAAAAACATACACACATAATTATATATTCTTTTCAAACCCTTTATCGTCGGCAGACCACGGCACACTCTTTTATCCGAAGGATTGGTCACTTAATTTCTCCATCCTCTCTTTCAAACCAGTAAAATATGACACAGCCACTTATGCCATCGGTCCAAGAAAAAACCTGCAATTCTTTGGTTCCAACAAGGAACCAACTTTTTGGGTTCCAAACCAATTTATTTTTGGTCTAAATACTATAGACGGTTTAAAATGATGTGTGGGAACCGGAACAGAACCCGTTCCATGTTGGTGGAAAAGGCTTAACGGGAACTGATTGCAGGTTTAAATATTAGAAAAAAACTTCTTCTGGATTTCCTACACTGTTAAGTTATACGCCTCAAAGTGACAAAGATCTTGCAGAGCAGTCAGGGGAGAGGATAACAAAGATAACTGCTTGGGTTTGTGAGGTGCAGGGGCGGAAGGCCATACCTCACACTGATTCCGGAGGCCTCGTTCATGCAGTCGGGACCAGATGCTCTGAATCCTTCCGGGATGCTCTGGGTGGCGGCTGTTGTCTCCACAGCTGCACTGATGCTTTTGCATTTGAGTGTCGTAAACCAAACCTGAGCGCACACCATCCCCATGATAATAATATCTTGCAACGGGTTTCTGTTTCTGAAATTATGTGAAACAACCAAACCGCCAACTGCATTCCATGCGTGAAAGATGATTGACCCCACCCATATCATATCAACAACCCAGTCCCTTACCTGTGGTGAAGCGTAGCTTGGTGGGCATCTCTGAGCCAGGGCTTGTCAGAGACATGGTGTCCTCTGTGGGAGGAGGGGGTAGAGGCGTGGGCAGGGAGGTGGAGGCTGGGGAGGACTGGGTTCTAAACAGCGGACGGTGGGCCAAACTGGGTTCCAACAGCACCGGAACACACAGAGATTTCAGGTGGGCTGCTGGCTTTCGAATCGCCTGCTTTTGATGCTCCCAATAAACAGACTAGGGGCAGAAGAGTAACACAATAGACGATTTTAAACAAGGAAGACAACAGTGTGGCTATTGAAGCATTCATCAGGTTAATAAACACGACTTAAAAAACAGACCCAGCCATGAAATAGGAACCACACGTTCAAAAAATTTGTCAGTTGGTGACCCTCTAGTTGTTCTGACATTAAAATTACCTATGGCAAAGCCAGGTCTGAAACACACTATGAGTACACTATGCAATGACTCCCTCTATTGGCCTATAAAGCAACTTACCCAATACATGTCTGCCAACATTAAGGTGGAAAAGTAGGTCTCAACCAGTAGGAAATACAGTGTGCATGAATAGCACTTTTATACCAAAAAGAGGGTCCTACACTGAAAAAACTGGATTATCACTGGCTGACACCCTCGATGTAAACCCAACACAGGCCCATTACTATGGGAGGGCCTTAGGGGACCAGGCCTGACCCCTAATGTGCTTGTGTCTCCCACTGGCACCCATATATAGCTGTATAATTAAAGCAATTTAAAAATAATATAATAACTTTTAATTCCTTATAAATAAAGCAAGACATTAAAACAGAGAAACATTGGAGTGTTTTTAGAGTATTATTTTCCATGTAGCGGTCCGTGCAATTTCAGTTAGGAGTCAAGTCGAGCTTGTCGAGCTGTTTTTGCCAGTGGAATAGCATTCGCTATTTTCTTCACAACAAACCTCGGTAGATAGTTTAAATGGTCAGTCTCTACTAAATCATGTAATGTTATATCAACTTAACTGAAAGTCTAAGAGGGAGGGAGAATGAGAGATCCCCATTCAAAGGAAGTTCAGATTGGAGGTGACTATGTGTGTGCTGATTAGTGATTACTTTTTTTTTTCAAATAGTGCTCAGCTGCTTTACACTTAGGATGATCTAGTTCAATGTTGTGTTTGGTTGCACATCACTGTGCTAACTGCTTTAAGTTATGATGGCATGATACAAATCAAATCATGCTGTCATAATATCATATAGGCCTATATGACATAATAACATCAGCATCCCTGTTAGTGCTATTCTATTTGGACAAAATGTTGGCTTTGCACTTAATAAATGTAATGTGCTTAATATTACCTCTGTGTTGACTACTTTTAATTATGAGGATTGATGTGGTATCTTTAGGCTGGAAGGCTATGACAATGTATCCCTACGTTTGAGCATCGCAACATTTAGCTCTCATGATGTTTGTATCGACACAATCAGCTGGCAATGAACAATAACTTTGACTCAATTGTTCATCATTTGTATTTTGATTAAACTAATGTAGATTGTGATGTCTGTTGACATAGATTTAGCGTTGTGAATTGAATGGCATACACATGACTGAGTGAATTATGAATTGAATCGCACAAATATGTGTGAATCAAATTGCATCGTGATCTGTATCACATTGTGAACCTTGAATGGTGATGGTTCATGTCAATTACCAGCCCTCCATAGTTTAACGTGATGGTTACATCGGTCATACTGGTATCTCATTTGAAAGTGCGCTGATTGCAGTGGCAACCTCCCCTGTTTAGTCATTGTAGC
>JAVQIZ010216917.1:0-20799 GCA_036023535.2 Galaxias brevipinnis
TCTCTCTCTCTCTCTCTCCCTCTCTCTCTCTCTTTCTCTCTCTCTCTCTCTCTCTCTCTATCTCTCTCTCTCCCCTCCTTTCCTCTGCTGTTGCTATAGCGCCCCCCTAAGCTATGCTAGCCCCCATCCTAAAGCATGCTGGATGGGAAGGATTAGGTGCGTTTTTTTCGACCTATCCCTGCCCCTGGCGCTCTTTTCATTAGGCTGGCTCTAGAGTTAAGAGTGTGATAAAGTAATATTTCATACGGTTAAGCCCTGATTGAAGTCATTAATCTATTGTTGTATTTTCAGCAGATCTTCCTGTTTAAACGATGTAAGATGTAGTAACAAAATAATGCACTCTTTTTGTCAAAGTTAGTGTTACATTTATAGGAGTGTAAACACAGACTAAATGGAAATGTTTTCAATACATACTCGTGTATAAGAGTGCTCCATTAAGTTGTGTTCGGGTTGATGACCTCTGGAGGTGGTTAGTGTGAATCCGTGCTGTGCTCTGATTGGCTGTCAGGAGAAACTGAAAGGCGTCTGTTGTCCTCCTTGCAGGCTGATAGGCCAGAGGGACGCCACACGTTTGCCTCCCTAGCCTTACGTAAGCGCTACAGCTATCTAGCGGACCCTTCACTGAGTGAGTGTGACCTTTACCCTAACAACCCTATGGGACATGTACCAATAACAATCATATTAACCCTTTATTAACCAACTGTATAATAATGGCAATATTATAGAGATTGATATGAATGGTAGAGGTTATTTTTCCACCATACATTACATCCACTGTCAGTCCACATGCTTAGCCATCATCCGGTTCAGCAGCTAGCTATATTTGATATACTTTATGCATGGAGTTTGGAGTTAGTTTTTCTTTGCTGTTTCCTGCCTGGTCACTTTCTTTGTTTTCTCCAAAATCACAACGTCTGTTTCAATATTTTGCTTTGATCAACTGAAGAACGTCAAAGTAAAATGGTTGGTTATTTATTTATTTTATATATTTTAAATTTTAGCCTTTTCTTTTTTTTATTTCTAGCTCTTTTTGGATTTTTGATGACACTACTGTTGTGACAGAATTGCATGCTGGGGGCTAGGTCACCACTATGAGTTTGTTACGGGTGTCACGAATGTCATTGCGTCATTCTCCTTAAACCATCAATGCTTGTCACCAAGGTTACCACACCCTGCATGATATTATGGGATGAAAACCTAGTCTGGGTACCAGAGTTTTGCCATAATATTCTGTTGCAATCACATGCAGGGACAGTCAAACCTCCTTTAGCCCCCAACGCTGTTTTGTTGGACAAGACCCAAACGATTCTTTGGAGTTTCTTTGAACTATTTCAGGCCAAACAGATAAAAGGCACTTAACTACAGTAGGTAATGCAGAAGGACATACGCTTTTAGATTTGTCATGACTTTAGTTCAACATCTGAAGTCCAAAAAAGAGAGACGTTTTTTTTAATAACGTTGGTTCTGGGTTCTGTGCGTTTGTCCTGCCATTTTGTCTGTTTGTCTGTCAGCGTTGTTGTTGTCTGGAAGCGTCCGTCTCGGCCTCTTCTACTTCTTCTTCTTCATTTCATTTATGAGTCTTTTGTTGCCTTCTTTGCAGCACAGTGTCACTCCGGTTTCTTTGGCCTCCATCTTGTCCTGCACATTCACCGTCATGATGATATGAACATCTCATCAAACTGCTGTTCTCTCCTCCTGTGATACCAGGCCACTGACCAATTCTTCTTACTTCTGGTCTCTCCCTTTTTCTCTTTTCTTTTATTTTATGCCCTCCCCTCATCATCAATATTTACTCTTATTATCCCTGCCTTTTCTCTTCCCAAACCGTTATTTTCTGACACCTGCCTCTTTTCCTTCGTCCATTTTCGGTTGCTTATCATTTTCTTTCTTTTTTTAAATGTATTATTATTTCCGTTAATCTTTTTCGTTGGTTACCTCATCTTCCGTTGAAATCCCCCTGGTTCATGTTTTGGTTGCCTTCCCTGAAGAGACAGCAGTGGAGCGGGGCGTTGCGCCCAGAACCCTGCCTCCTGGTCACTCTGTCAAACCATCTCTCTTTGCCCCGAGATCGTACCAAGTCTGGCCGTCTGCTGCTGCTGGCCCGCTCCGGGGCGCTGGGGGACTGGGTGGTCCCGTCTCCGGCTC
This sequence comes from Galaxias brevipinnis, assembly GCA_036023535.2. Classification (NCBI taxonomy): domain Eukaryota; kingdom Metazoa; phylum Chordata; class Actinopteri; order Galaxiiformes; family Galaxiidae; genus Galaxias; species Galaxias brevipinnis. The sequence continues at coordinate 2,146 of JAVQIZ010216917.1, forward strand.
ACCCACCCCCTCGCCCTGTGCTTCTCCACTGAGGAGCGCCTGGTCCCTCCCCCCTTCCTCCTCCCCCTCCTCTTCCTCCTCCGGCACCTCCCCCATCAGACCCCCACTGGGCTTGGCCTCCCCAGTCAGAGTGTACAGGAACATGGCGTCCCCCATTAAGACGGTGGTGCAGCATGCCCAGTACCCCGTCCACGGCTCCGCCAGCATGGTTACCTCGGCAACGTGCAAACAACCAGGAACGGACCCCGCGTCCATAAAAGGACTGGCATCTATGTACGCCTCGCGGATCTGCCCGGGATCCCTTCCTGATAGGTCCACGGTCGCCATGGCCACCACACCCACTTCACCAAAGACCACCGTCAACATGTACAACACCAGTGTGCCCTTTAAGTCAGTGCTGGGTCCCGCCAGCCCGTCCTCCATCAAAACCTCCAGAGGAAAGGCCTCCATGGTTTCCACGGAAACCCCCGGGATGAGCGGGGGCTCTGTCTCTCCTGTGAGGTACTCCTCCTCTTCCTCTCCTTCCTCGCCGTCATCTCGTCTGCTGTCGGGGGGCTCGGCGAGCCTCCAGGAGAGGATCCAGGCCACCACTCAGGCCACCACCTCCAGCGTCAGCGCCGCCATACAGGAAGCCGAGCGCTCCTTCACTTCCTGTTCGGCGTCTGGCTACGGAACACTCAAGTCCCTGTCCTCCCCACGGAGGCCGACGCCAACAAACAGCAGTAGCTCCGCCTACGGCTCCATGAGGTCAGTCGCTAGCCCCTCCCACTCTGCAGTGTCCTCCACTAGTATTACAGTCCCAGTCTACTCTCTGGTGAATGTCCTCCCTGAGCCGAAGGTCAAACCTGGACCCGGCTCTCTCAAGATGGCGCTGCCAGACACTCCCTCCGCCTGCCGCTCTCCCTGCGTGACCTCCGCCAGGATCAAAACACAGCTGAAGTCCCCGCCCTTCATCACCCCGCCCATCGTCCACCCCGTGCCCTCCACCAATCAGGAGATCCTCAGGGATGTGGCCGATATGAAGGAAGACCTGATGAGGATGACGGCCATCTTGCAGACGGACACGCGCACGGCGGCCAAAACGGTGCAGACGTCTCGAGTGGTCACGCCCAAAGAGGCTCGGCCTGAGGAAGACGAGGAGCCCAGTGCGTTGGTGGAGAAGGTCAAAGAGGACTTAGTGAAGGTTAGCGAGATCTTACAGAAAGACCACAGGGCCACTCAGAGTCCAGCGGCGGCCAATCAGAGAGCCTCAGAGGAGGAGTGGGAGGAGTTTAGTAAAGAGGAGATTGAGGAAGCTCAGAGTGACGTCAGCCATCAGGAGTACCAGACTCCATTTGACGCTAACGCCCTCCCCTTCATCTCCCCCTCCATCGCCTCCTCAGAGCTGGACCTGGCCCGCGTGGTCGACTACCTGGCCAACGACATCGGAGCCAGCTCTCTGTCCAAGATGGCCGAGGTCAAGTCCCGGTACGAGGAGGCCAGGCGGGAAGGAGAGGAGAAACTCAAACGAGCCGTGAAACCGGAACACAAATTGAAGATGCCCCCCTCGGGCATGATGAGGACGTCTCCCTCGGAGAAGGACCTGTGTAAGCTGGCCGAGTCGTTCCACGGCGGCGCCGACGCCATCTTGGAGTCCCCTGAGGAGCTGTCCCACGAGCAGGACAAGAGTCCTCTGTCCGACAGCGGCTTTGAGACGCGCAGTGAGAAAACCCCTTCAGCGCCGCAGAGTGCAGAGAGTACGGGCCCCAAACCTCTGTTCCCAGAGTCCCCCATCCCCAGCACGGCTCTAATGGAGGGGGCTGCTGCCTCACCCGCCGCTGCTACCCCCTGCATCCAACCCGACGCCCCCTCTCCCTCCCCGGCCAGCGTTACACAAACACTCAAACCCTTAACGATGAGAATGTCGGAGGACGACGGCGTGGTCAGCAAAAGCATGCGCGTCACAGACGAGACCCACATCACCACCACGACCAGAATGGTGTGTCACGCCGGCTCCCAGCGGGCCGAGGGGGAGAGGATGGAGAGGATGGAGGAGTCCATGTCGGTCAGAGACATCATGAAGGCCTTCCAGTCGGGCAGGGACCCCTCCAAGGAGCTGGCGGGGCTGTTTGAACACAAGGGGGACGAGCTGACACCGCGTTACCTCGACAACAAAGACGCCAAGCCCAAAGTGGAGAGGATCATCGAGGTGCACATCGAGAAAGGCCACAGCACGGCCGAGCCCACCGAGGTCATCATCAGAGAGACGAAGAAGCACCCGGAGCTCTATGTCTACAAAGGAGACCGGGGCTTCAGGGAGCTGACGGGCTACGACGGGCCGCTGGCTCAGGAAGAGGAGGAGCTTAGCGCCCCCGCCGCCTCACAGGAAGTAGCTAGCTCCGCCCGCCTGGTAGGGGACGGCCCCCACAGCACACTCAAACTGCTGAGTCAGCACTCGGTGGAGTACTGTGAGGATGAGCTCTCCGAGCTGAGAGGGGAGTCGTACACATACGCAGAGAAGATGCTGCTCTCTGAGAAACTCGACGCCGCCTCCTCCGCCCACTCAGACAGCGAGGATGACCAGAGGAGGCGGAGTCACAGCAGCCCGAGGAAAGATGGCGGCTCCTTAAAGTCTGCCTCCTCTTCCTCCTCGTCCCCACTCCACCAGCGTGAGGAGCAGCAGTTTGACAAGGTGACAGTGCTTCACTACACCACGGAGCAGGGCTCCCCTAAGCACGCCGTGTGGATGCGCTTCACCGAGGACAAGCAGGACCGCGGCGGCGGCGGCCGGGACAAGCTGCTGTACGAGGACCGTGTGGAGCAGTCTGTGAAGGAGGCCGAGGAGAAACTCAGTGAGGTCTCCCAGTTCTTCAGAGACAAGACGGAGAAACTCAACGACGAGCTGCAGTCGCCGGAGAAGAAACCCGCCGCGCGGAGAGAGACCAGATCAGGCCCCAGCTCCTCCTGCAGCAGCCCAGAGAAAACACTGCAGAAGCCCAGCACTGCTGAGCCTTGGGCTAAGAGTAAGGTTACAGAGCCCCCTAGTGGTCGGATGTTTGGTAGCGTTGTCGCAGAGAGGAAAACCTCTAGTCTTCCTAACAGCCCAGAGAGGACTGTTCTCTCTCCATACACCCAGGAGAAAAATCAACTGCAGGCTAGAAGCAGTGAGTCTGAGCCCTCCTCGCTTTCTCAGGTGACAACTACGTCAAAGGTTTCCTCTGTTAGGATGAAGTTTGAATCTGAGGCTCAAAGACAGAGTAAAATTCCTCCTCCAGTGCAGCCAAAACCTTCAATGAAAAAAATACAGGCGAGCAAACTGCCGGTCTACCAGTTGTTGACTAGCGGGAAAACTACAAAAGACACTTCAGAGGAAGGAAGTCCTAAAAAGGGTGTGGAGGAAGGAAGCCCAAAAAAAGGCATGGAAAAAGAGAGAGGAAGTGATGTCAGTACAGTCTCTTCTCAGGTACTAAAACAGACTGGAGACAAACTGTCAAACAAAAACATTCCAGAAACCTCACTACAAAAAGAAACAAAAGTTGCAAACAAGAAAGACTCAGAAGTGAAAAAGGAGAAAAATAAATTAGAAGAAAACGAGAGAACTAAAGCTTCAAAAATTTCAACCGTCAGTCATGACACAGCAAAGGAGAAACATATTCACATAGAAACTTCTAAGGAACAAGGCCAGAAAACTGTGTCTCCTGCCAGAGAGTTCACACCAAGCCAAAGGCCAGCAGTAGCTTCTCACCCTGACCTCCCACCTAAAACCAACGGTGCTTCTCACCCTGACCTCCCACCTAAAACCAGCGGTACTTCTCACCCTGACCTCCCACCTAAAACCAGCGGTGCTTCTCACCCTGACCTCCCACCTAAAACCAACGGTAGTTCTCACCCTGACCTCCCACCTAAAACCAACGGTACTTCTCACCCTGACCTCCCACCTAAAACCAACGGTACTTCTCACCCTGACCTCCCATCAAAAACTGGTGAGCTGCTTAACAAAAACCTGAGGAAAAAAACAGAGTCCCATATTCCTGTCAGAACTGACACTACCCCTTTAGATAACAGCACTCCAAAGAAACCATCTGTCCCTAAGCCCTCCCAGATACCTACACTAGCTAAGAGTAAAATACAGACTAGTCCAGAAACGAGTCCTACAAAGACAGAAAACCTAACAAACCTAACAGAAATACAAAACAAAATACAGACCAGCCCCATACAAAGTCCAACAAAGACAGACAACCTCACAAACCGAACCCCAGAGATCCTTGACAACGCTCCGAAAGACTCCAACTCCAACACTCTGAGCCCCAACGACACGCAGGAAAACACAATAGCCCCTCCCCCGGTCGCCACGACGACCAAGGAGAGTTTCAAAGGGGTGAAGACGTTACCGGTGTATGTGAGCAGCGTTCAGCTAGGGAGGCAAGGGGAGAGAGAATCTGGAGGAGGGGGTCTGTACGCTGTGAAGCAGACCTCAGCACTGAGCCCCATCAGCCCAGAGGACGACACTCTAGAGCAGGTGTCCTTCCTGGACAGCTCGGGGAAGAGCCCCATGACCCCGGAGACACCCAGCTCTGAGGAGGTCAGCTACGACCTCACGGCCAGGACTCCAGACTCCTTCCTGGGCTACACGCCGGGCACCGCCAGCCCCATCATGGAGGTCTCTGAGGAGTCGTCAGAGGAGACGCAGGGGAAGGGCTTCTCGTTCAAAGAGACTCCGCCTCAAAGGCCCGTGGTCACTGCAGAGAGCTCCTCCCCCTCCTCAGCCAACCAGGAACAGGAAGAGCAGCTGAAAGACAAAGGTGTGGCGTATATAGAGTTCCCCCCTCCTCCGCCCTTAGACTCCGTCTCCGAGAAGTCGGACACGGAGAGGAAAGGTTCCTGTTGTTCCTCGGAGGCGGAGACTGAGATGGTGGAGGTGAACCTGCAGGAGGAGAAGAAGCTGCTCCCTGAGCCAATCATACGCATCCAGCCACCTACCCCCGTTCCCACGGGGACCGACGACAGCCAATCCAGCGGCGCGGACAACGAGGAAGAGGACGAGGAGGAAGGGTCCGTTTTTCAGCCAATCCCCTTCAAGAGATTCTCGTCTAAACTCCCCGAGGAGGGGGAGGGTGAAGGGGGTGGGGAGGAGGGAGGGAGGGAGAAAGACGGAGAGAAAGGTTCTAAAGCTAAGAAACAGGATAAAAATGGCAACGCCAAAGAACCCGTGCACAGTGGTTCTAACGGTTCCAAAGGTTCCAAAGGAGAGGTGGAGGGCGGGGGGGAATACGAGCAGAACGGAAACGACCAGTCCATCACCGACTGTTCCATCGCCACAACAGCCGAGTTCTCCCACGACACGGACGCCACGGAGATCGACTCTCTGGACGGATACGACCTCCAGGACGAGGACGACGGGCTAGGGGGCGACGAGCACGCCGACTCACACCTCTTCAGCCTCGCCTCCGACCGCGGCAGGGACGTGTGGGCCGCCGACGGAACCTTCCGGAACGTGGACCGCTCCTTCACCCAGACCAAGCTGGAGTCCATCGAGGAGGAGAAGTCCCCCGAGGAGACGAAGGCTGGCGCCCCCTCTGGAGCGGAGGGGAAGGACGGCTCGGCCGACACCTACTTTAGTTACGACTTCGACGAGGAGTTTCGGACCGTGGCCACTAAAGGGTTGAACTTTGACCCCTGGCCCAGTAAAAACGGGGAGGACGAGGTCGTCGTTGATACGCTGGGGGGCGACGGGGGCGGGGAGCCGAAACCGTTCGGTCTGGCGGTGGACGACAGGTCAGCCGCCACGACCCCGGACACGACCCCGGCACGCACCCCCACTGACGACAGCACGCCCACGAGCGAGCCCAACCCCTTCCCCTTCCACGAGGGCAAGATGTTTGAGATGACCCGCAGCGGGGCCATTGACATGAGCAAGAGGGACATAGTGGAGGAGAGGCTGCAGTTTTTCCAGATCGGTGAGCATTCCAACCGGCAGCAGGGCGGCGGGGCAGGGGTCAGGACAGGGTTAGAGGTCACGGGGGTCACAGAGGAGGGGTCACCCGGGGGTCAGCCTAGCACCCCTCAGGTCTCCATTCACAGCACCACAGTATGTTTGGACCGGTCTGACAGAGCCGGCCCCGCCCCCAATGACAGGGTCTCCACCTTTAGAATCGGCTTCAGGTCCCCACCCGACATCTCCCCCCCCCTCACCCCCCCACCCGACACCTCCCCCTCCCTCACCCCCTCCCTCACTGGTGACCTCTCCCTCACCCCCACCCTTACTGGTGACCTCTCCCGCAGACAGGGCAGGGGGGACCCCTCGGTCGCTGTAGAGAGGAGTCATGACCTTTCCTCAGGCCCCACACAGAACTCTAACTCTATGACCTCTGTCTACTCCAGAATATCAGGCAACACAGATTATCATCCTTATCCTGACCCTGATTCCAGACGGCAGGGCGGGAGCCACCATGCCACACAGTCTGGGTGTAGTCTGAGGGGAAACAGCAATAACAGCACCAGTAGCACCAGTAGCACCAGTAGCAGCAGCAGCATAGTGCAGAGTCTGTTCTCCTCACAGCAGGCTAGCAGAGTGGAAGCAGCCTTCAGCAGCCTGGAGCACCACGCCCCAAACACAGCAATAACACACGCACAACCTCTACAGGTCAAAGGTCATTTATGCAAATCCAGGTTACCAGTCAAAGCCCCTCCTAGTAAGCTATGCAGCCGGACCCCTTATGTGAGGAGTCAGAAACCACGGCAACCAGACGATATGTGGTCTCCGTGCAGGTACAGGTCAGCGTCTAGGATCCCCGTGATGGGAGGGGGAGGGGCAGAGCAGAGACACTGCCAGGACAATAGCAGGCCTGGGAACAGTGGTAGGAACAGCAGTGTGAGCTCACAGACAGACAGAGAGAGGGTCAAACACAGACCCAGGGTCAGTCTCTCCAGCTCAGCAGACTCCAGCTCAAACACTTCAGCTCAAAGCAGACTCTCCAGCTCAAAGCAGGTTAGTTCTAGAACCTCCGAATGTGATCGTTCCAGAACACCAGGCACCTCAAAGCAGGTTAGTTCTAGAACCTCCGAATATGATGGTTCCAGAACACCGGGCACCTCAAAGCAGGTTAGTTCTAGAACCTCTGAATGTGATGGTTCCAGAACACCGGGCACCTCAAAGCAGGTTAGTTCTAGAAGCTCCGAACGTTTCGTAAGCACAAAAACACCAAAAAGCACGGTTAGACAGCGCCCCCATCAGACTAATCAAAGGAACTGCACCACGTTCACGCCCACTAGCTGCCCCACGAAGCCACTCCCACAGGAAGAGATTAACATGCAGGGGGGGAAACTGACCAATGCGGACGAAGAGAGCAGCTGCAGCCAATCCAGGAACACTTCCTTGTCAGAAGCTTCTAGAACCTCCTACACCACTTCCACCAGCACCACACCCACACCGCGCTCTGCTAGTCAACTCAGAGCCGAGGCTGAGCAGAGCGACAGAGAGAGGAGGAGCAGGAGGAAGAGTAGGCGAACGCGTGGAGAGGAGGAGGAAGGGAGGAGTCAGGGTGCTGAAGGGCCAATCACAGCTCCCGACGGGGAGAACGAGCCTAGTTTGTAAAACTTTCTAAACCCTTTTGAATGGAGTTTTTCTTATCTCTATGTATCTTGCTCTGTGTAAGGTGCATGTAGTCGTTGTGGTGACTTGGTGACGTGGCGTTTTCTAAGTGTAGATGTCACTTCCTCTTCCTGTCATTCTGTCATATCTGTCCTGTGTTGTCTCAGTATAGTCTCTCAAAATGGCTGCCAGCTGAAAACTGTCAGTCACTATGAGCCACGTAGTCCTGAAATACAAAGTGGTAACGGTAGGGGAACCAGTAGGCAGGCGTTTGAGGGGAAGATAAAGTCAGGGGGCGTGAAGAGGATTGTAGACTTCCAACGTAGACTCTTAGTAAGAACACCAAGTGATGCTGACCTCCAAAATCAATCTGAGCAGATAGAAAAGCTGAACACCAGCCATCCAAAGTGAAATGAGCAGCAATAAGAGTCATCATATCCTGCTGCAGTGGTGGTAGGCCTACTCTGTTTTGATTTGTTTGTTTGTTAACTACCCAGCCTAGGCCAAGCATTTACACCGGGCATGTGCAGAACCATTCCACACTGACATCAGCCCCTCTCTGCTGAGCACATAACGCACCTCAACACACCTCAACACATCCTGAACACAACCTCACTGCAGCTGAACATTACAGAGATAAAAAATAAATAAAAAACCATCTTCCTGTGTTTTCTGTGACGATGTGTTTGTTTGGTTTGTGTCTCTGGTAGAAATGTTTGTTTTGTTATTGGGTTATTGTTTGTTTTGTTATTGGGTTATTGTTTGCCTGGTAGAATAAGGTTAAGTGACAGCAACTCTCTAACCCTCTAACTCTTGAACTACTAGCCAGCGTCATGGTAACAGACTGTGAGTGTTGATACTGATCCTTGGTCCTCTTCTGGCCTTCCATCTTCAGTGTTCTGGAATGAAGCCAGTCTGCATTCTAGAACTCTCTCCCGACATGAATTGATATGAATGCCCTATATTTGGTAACAATATTACTCATGAGTTTGTAGGCTAATTCTTTCAAATTCAGCACTGGAAAAGTGATGGCAGTGCTCAATGTAGCATCATATGAACCCACTGCACTCCTCCTCGTTCAAAATGGCTGTAAATACCAGTGATCTTTATTAGCTTTAGTCTGATTGGCTGAGAAGAGTTTGGCCAGAACAGGACCGGAGGACTCAGTCTCATCTAGAATGTTCTGTTAAGGCCGCGATGCACAGGGCAGCTTTCTGCACATCAGAGACAGGCAAAGGTTTTTTCATTTTTATAAATGATAAACCTGTTGTTTTTCTATTTTCTCACTTCCTTCTTGGAATTGCCTCCCCTCTGTTGCCGAGGAAGTTTCCCTGCGAATCCTGGTGGTTGTAGTTTTGATGAGGTGTTAATGTTGTGTTCTTAAATGGGATGGCAGGTCCTCAAAGCCCGTGTGAGAGAACAGACCTCAGGATGGCCATCGTGGCAGACCACCTAGGACTGAGCTGGACTGGTGAGCACCAATCACTGCTGCTTCTCTCCATTTCTTTCTTTCTTTCTTTCTTTCGTTCGTCCTTTCTTTCTTTCTTTCCTTCCTTTCATTGGCTTTTAAATATATATTCCTCAACCGCTGTTTCTTTCTCCATATTTCTCTTTCGTTCTCTTTCTCTTTCCTGGTCTTTGTTTCTATCTTTGTCTTACCCTTTCTCTCTCTCTCTCTCTCACACACTTACACACACACACACACACACACTTGTTCATTGCAGATGAACCACATTGATATGAGCTGTGATGTAAACACAACAAAAACAATGCTGCCATCTAGTGGCCTTAAGCAGAACTATAACCTGACTCAGCTCTGATGCAGGGGAAACAGTGGTGTTATCAATCACAGCAGAGTGCAGCCTTACACAACCTCAAACAGCACACTGATATCACACACACACACCTCATACATGGTGTCATCTGTTTACTGCCTTTGCTGTTGGACAAGTGTGTGTGATTTATTTGGTTTAAGTGTGTGTGTTGCGTATGTTTGAGATGGTGAATCTGATGGGTGTGCCCACTGCAGTGTACCGGCCCAGCCCTAGAATGCCTGCACTGCAGAGATGCTCGCTCACGTGTGTGTGCGAGTATGGAACTGTGCTTATTTCTGTGTGTAAGTGCACTCTGAGGGCGCAAATGCTTTCATGTGTGTTGGAGTGTTTGGTTTTGTGTAAGTGCTCTATGCATTATCATGTTTTTATGTGTCTATAGTGACCTGAGAGTAATATATTTATTTGTAATGTGTGTGTGTTCTAGAGCTGGCCAGGGAGCTGGATTTCTCTGTGGAGGAGATTAATCACATCCGCGTAGAGAACCCCAACTCTCTTACCGCTCAGAGTTTCATGCTCCTCAAGAAATGGGTTCATAGAGACGGGAAAAATGCCACAAGTAAGTCCTGGTTCAAATAAACAAATTCCAACTAAGTCCTGGTTCACATAAACGTATTCCATCTAAGTCCCGGTTTAAATACATGTATTCCAACAAAGTCCTGGTTCAAATAAACGTATTCCATCTAAGTCCTGGTTTAAATACATGTATTCCAACTAAGTCCTGGTTTAAATACATGTATTCTAACGTATCAGTAAGTCCTTCATTAAATACATGTATTCCAACTCATGTAATGTATGTGGTCTTAGCTCTGGCCACTGTGTGTGTGTGTAATGTATGTGGTCTTAGCTCTGGCCACTGTGTGTGTGTATAATGTATGTGGTCTTAGCTCTGGCCACTGTGTGGTGTGTGTGTAATGTATGTGGTCTTAGCTCTGGCCACTGTGTGTGTGTATAATGTATGTGGTCTTAGCTCTGGCCACTGTGTGTGTGTATAATGTATGTGGTCTTAGCTCTGGCCACTGTGTGTGTGTAATGTATGTGGTCTTAGCTCTGGCCACTGTGTGTGTGTAATGTACACCGTTTAGTTAAACCTTGTCTTTTGTCTAAGGTCTGATGGACATACAGACATTATGATATATGATGGTGTAACGAGGGCCGTTAAAGCACAGGAAATGTGTGTGTGTGTGTGTGTGTGTGTGTGTGTGTGCTCTCTGACCCTGGAGTGTATTAAGAAAGGGTGAGGGTGTTTTATGAAGGCGTCCCAGGCACTGCAGGTAATGACAGTCATCAGAAAGACATCTCGCTGGGGTTGAGTCGTAAACGGAGCGTGATTCACCGGGATGCATACGCTCTCAGTGGTGATTTATAACGGACACATCCCACTCCTAATAAGGACTTGGAGAGTGGGCTTGTGTGTGTTTGTAAGGGGGGGGGGGGGGGTGAAAAGTGTTTGTGTGAAGGTGAGGTCTCTAAAGGGGAGATGTGTGTGTGTGTGTGTCTCTAAGGCGGACGAAGGGGGGTGTCTGAAGACGGAGAGGTGTGAGTGTGTGTGTGTGTGTGTGTGTGTGTTTAAATTATGTGAGACTGGTGCAACCACGCCCTTGTCTTTTCTTGAACTGGCAGAGAGAGCGTGCACATGTATTATTTACATTTTGAAAAGAGAGAGAAAAAAGGACTAGCAAAAATAATAACAGCCCCAATTTCGAGTGTTTGACGAAAAACTAAATAAAAATGAATAGGTAGGGAGATAGGGAGAGAGGGATGAGTCCCTCTCTCTCTCTCTCTCTCTCTCTCTCTTCCTGTGCTTCTCACAGGCAGTCAGTATTGTTTTGTATTGAATTGTGTCTCTAATACCCCCCTTCTCTCTTCTTCTCTCTCTCTGTCCCCAGCGGATGCCTTGACCGTGGTGCTGACTAAGATCAATCGCTTGGATATTGTGACTTTGCTGGAAGGGCCTATATTTGACTATGGTAACATTTCAGGCACACGCTGCTTTGCTGATGATAACGCAGTGTTCCCGGAACAGTTGGATGGTAAAGTGTAGCGCCACCTAGCGAAACATCTTCCTCTGGGTCTATCTCTGCTTTAACCACCTCTCTTCAATAAATAGACACGTAGCGCCACCTAGCGAAACATCTTCCTCTACCTCTCCAATGAATAGACACAGAACAGTAAATTACTACTACTACTACTACTGATACTAGAACACAAACAGAACCAACTAATGACTATCAGAATAGTTTTTTATCGGTGTCCCCATGTTAGAAATCATGTTAGATATCAGTCGATTCCACAGTCTAGGAAACATTTACAAAGTAGATTTTTATTGATTTCTGACTTTATTTATTTGCGTTATTGAACACAATTGATACAAAATCAATGCTTACCCCAATCTATGTGTAGTCTGCATGAGAAGTGTATTCATTTAGAATGAATAGATTTTACAAGAGTACGGACCCTAAATCAAAACCACCACTAAATTAATATTGGAATTTGATGAAGTGAAGTTTTAAAAGTATAAGTTTTGTGGGAGCACTTGGGTACAGTTTTGAATTATTATTAATCCCGTAACAGTGACGTTTATGTTTGTTTTGTTGATTTATAACTCGTGTTTATATTTATACATAACAGCTTCAAATATTAACAACTTTTCCACATATTTTTTTACAAGTATGATATAATTACAAAAAAACATGAAAATATAATTATGATAAACATTTTGCATGATCGCTTTAAGCTGTGTGGTATATGTTGATTCCTTTCTCTTTCTGAAGACAACACATAGGGCGCTAACATTACTTCTGGGAGGACACTTTACCCAAATGTTGTTCTCATGATAGCATTCATATTTTTAATAGCTTGCTGAGTATGATGTTGCGTGTTAGCTGCTTACAGCTCTGCTGCTAGCCCTGTAACTCAGTTGAACAGGAGGCTGTACCTCCCATCATCTCCTCGCTTCCTCAAGCCTGTTTCCCTCCCAGCGCTGCAATGTAGCCTCCTCATCTCTTCAACCCTCTCTCCTGTGCTAACTAGCTTCCTGGCTGCATGCTAACTAGCTACATGCTAACAAGCTACAGCCTAGGTCTGCAGCTAGCTCGCTTGCTAACCAACACGGCCTAGCCAAGCTAGCTGTAGCCTCTCCTGCTAGCTCGCTGGCTAACCAACACAGTCGACTCAAACTAACTGTTGCCTCCTGCTCGGCCTTTCCACCTGCTCTCCTCTGCTAACTGTATTCTTGGTTAACTGAGATAACTGGTGAACCCTTGTCGTAAGCTACCTGGCTAATTAGCCTTCAAACCAGCTTGCTGACCTCTTCTCCTCTACTATGCTCTCTGCTTGCTTACAGGCTCACCCCAACAGCTAACAACACTAGCAAACAACCCCGTAGGCTAACTAGCTGTTGTTTGGCTCATCCTTATGGAGTAGCTGGCTATCCAGTCATATAGTTTCATTGCAATCGGCTAAAAACACTAGCGTCAATGGCTTTACATGGTCTTTCAAAGGGAACCTCATTGCTATGGCCGAAGTTACTAGCTTTTTGGCATTACCTTCATTTCAAACCTTTTCAACTTCATTAAAAACCAGCCAACCCATATCAGTTCTGACTAACATACATTTCCCTTCTGTTGTATAAGAGTCCTCCATCTGACTGTTGTATAAGAGTCCTCCGTCTGACTGTTGTATGAGTGTCCTCCGTCTGACTGTTGTATAAGTGTCCCCGGTCTGACTGTTGTATAAGAGTCCCCTGTCTGACTGTTGTGTAAGTGTCCTCTGTCTCCTGCTACACTGCTTCCTTCCTCCTCTCCTCCTGTCTCTCCCCCCTCCTCCCTCCTTCCTCTCCTCCCTCCTTCCTCTCCTCCCTCCTTCCTTTCCTGTTTCTCCCCTCCCTCTGTGTTTGCCTTCCTACCTGCGTCCTGACCCGTCTCTCCATCTATATCTAGTATATCTATATCTATCCTGACCCGTCTGTACATCTATATCTAGTATATCTATATCTATCCTGACCCGTCTGTACGAGGCATCTATATCTAGTATATCTATATCTATCCTGACCCGTCTGTACAGGCCATCTATATCTAGTATATCTATATCTATCCTGACCCGTCTGTACGAGGCATCTATATCTAGTATATCTATATCTATATATCTATCCTGACCCGTCTGTACGAGGCATCTATATCTAGTATATCTATATCTATATATCGATCCTGACCCGTCTGTACCTCTAGTGCCGCATTGACAGGCAGACTACATCTCTCTCTTTCTCTCTCTCTCTCTCACCTTAAGATCTTAACTTTTCTACCTAAAGTGCAGCTAGTTATGATGCTTTTATCCTCTAATTAAGATGCTTTCCTGAGAGCAAGACTTCTGCTTTTAAAACATGGCTGTCGGTCAAAGTGTGTAACGTTCAGTTAAGTTTTTATATCTGCAGACAGAGATGTTCCTTTGAACACATAGACTGTGTGACCGTTTCCCCTGTCACTATAACACCATCTTTGTTGGGACGTGTTTAGCTGGGGTTCAAAGGTCACACTGTGCGCATAAAGGAAGCTAATGCTAAATCTAAACCCAGTTGTCTTGATTTGACAATGATTTATAAACGTCATCAAAATGTTGATGTTAACGTCTTAACATTGCTGGAAGAAAACCGTCGTCAGTGTGACCTCTGACCTCTATGTACTTTGGATTGTGTGTTTAGTGTCACCTTGTCATCTCACCCACTCTACCTCTATGCCTCCATCCCTTCTTCCCTCCATCCCTCCATCCCACCTCTATGCCTCCATCCCTTCTTCCCTCCATCCCTCCATCCCTCCACTCTACCTCTATGCCTCCATCCCTCCTTTTCTCCATCCACCCACTCTACATCTGCCCCCTGTCTCCACACCCCCCCTCCCTCCCTCCACCTTTCAATACCTGTCTCCATCCACCCCTCCCTCCCTCCCTCCATCCCTCCAGGGTACAGCAGTATTGACCAGGAGCTGCAGACTCCCAGTGATCTGAGCTATGAGCCCCCCACCCCACTGCGTAACGACTTCTTCTTTAGGGAGGGCGACGCCAACTTAGACCCCTTCAGCAGAACTCCCAGCAGGCCTAGCGACCTCTCCCTGACCTCTAGCAGCGACCCCCCTACTGTGGCCCCAGCCCCCCCACAGCCCAGCCCCAAACCCCCGACCGTGGAGGAGGAGGACACCTCACTGGGAGGTCGGGGGTCAACCACCGAGTACCATGAGGAAGACCACCCTGATCAGCAACTGAACGCTGGGAGAGGAGAGGAGGAAGAGGAGGAGGAGAGGCAGGTGTCAGATAACCAGTGTGGGTCTGTTAGAGGGGAACCCTCTCAACTCTCTCCCCAGCCAGAGGTGTTCCAATCAGGGGCAGGGTGGAGAGAGGAGGTGGGTGGGGTTGCAGTGATAGCGGAGGAGGATGAAGAGCAGGAGGAAGAGGAGATGACAGAGGAGAGGCTACGGAGTCTCTTAGAGGACATTAAGCTGGAGGAAGGGGGCTCGGAGGACGAGGAGATGACGGAGGAGAGGGTGAGGGCCATCCTCAGTGAAGTGCAGCAGGCAGAGAAAGACATGCGCTCCCTTCCAGGCTGGAGAGGAGACACTGCACTGGGGACAGAGACCCACCACAGAGACACTGCACTGGAGACAGAGACCCACCACAGAGACACTGCACTGGAGACAGAGACCCACCATGGAGACACGCCTCGGGACCACAGGTAGCACTCACAGTGACAGACAGACAGGTAACACTGAGTGACATAGCAGACAGACAGGTAACACTCACTGACAGAGCAGACAGACAGGTAACACTGAGTGACATAGCAGACAGACAGGTAACACTGAGTGACATAGCAGACAGACATGTAACACTCACTGACAGAGCAGACAGGTAACACTGAGTGACAGACAGACAGGTAACACTGAGTGACAGACAGACAGGTAACGCTTATCACTTGTCTCCTATGCAGTGCTGAGACTCCAGACAAAGCCACGCCCCCTGAGGATGAAGAAGAGAAGAGGAAGGAGGCCAGTAGCACAGGAGGACCCCGAGGAAAGGAGGAGAAGGAGGAGGAGAAATCACCCCAGCACAATGTCCGGGTGAGACACACCACTCTCTTCCCTTCTCTTGTTCATTGTCTCTTCCTTCGACGGTGAACTCGGTTTTGTTCAGTGTGGTTTTCTCCCTCAGTGATGAAGATGACTGTTTAGTTTTAGTGATGAAGGCTTTGTGGACATACTGAGCTTCAGTTCTCATAAGGTCTTTATGAATGTTTGGTGGAGATTCGATTGGACATCGTAAAAAAAAATTTCACATGCACACACACACACACACATGGTGAAGTGTGTGTATTAATAGAGTGCTCTATCAGGGAGGAAACAGTAGAGATGGGCAGTCCAGTTCTGAAGAGGAGACCACAGTCACCACCAAAGTATACCGCAGGAGACTCATACTCAAGGTACCTGCTGGCTGGCTGACTGGCTGGTTGGCTGGCTGACTGGCTGGCTGGCTGGCTGGCTGACTGGCTGGCTGGCTGGTTGGCTGGCTGGTTGTGTGCACTGCTAACTGGCTGGCTCAAGAAAGAACAAACAAACATAAGAGATGGCACAGTTTTCACAGGCTGTGGCATAGTGTGTGTGTCTCTGTGTGTGTATAGGTGTGTATGTTTCTGTGTGTGTATAGGTGTGTGTGTCTCTGTGTGTGTATAGGTGTGTATGTTTCTGTGTGTGTATGTTTCTGTGTGTGTGTGTGTGTGTGTGTGTGTTGCCAATGCATGAACTGAACCACCTCACTGCAGCTGCTACCTTAAACCAACAGCTGACACACACACACACACACACACACACACACCTTTACTCCTACTTCAGACACACAAATGGTTGGCTAGTTATCTACCTGGTTAATTAGTTGGCTGACTGGTAGACTACCTGGTTAATTAGTTGGCTTACTGGCTGGCTAGTAGGCTACCTGGTTAATTAGTTGGCTGACTGGTAGGCTACCTGGTTAATTAGTTGGCTTACTGGCTGACTGGTGGGCTACCTGGTTAATTAGTTGGCTTACTGGCTGACTGGTAGGCTACCTGGTTAATTAGTTGGCTGACTGCTAGGCTACCTGGTTAATTAGTTGGCTTACTGGCTGATTGGTAGACTACCTGGTTAATTAGATGGCTGACTGGTAGGCTACCTGGTTCATCGGTCTGCTGGCTTGTGTGGCCATTTCTAGAATTCTCTGTCCAAAGGGGAATTCTAATGGAGGCGTGTGTGTGTGTGTGTGTAATCTCAGTGCTTCCAGGTGTGTGTTGATGTTGGAAGTGTCTACAGCGTGCCCCAGTCCTCAGACTTTGTGTATAGCAGACTGTGTCAAAGCATCGTTATTCTGCTATGAACAGCAGATCTAGTAAACCGTGTGTGTTTGCTGTCAGTCTGCTGGGGGTCTCCACTCTTACTCACAGCTGCTTCACCACCATTACTATTGTGCCTGTTTTTTTCAATCTTTTCAATCAATTCAGAAACGATAAACGTGAAACAGGAACGTGCTAAAATCGTAATCTGTTTAACATCTAAACTTCCCCCTGCGTTTGGAGCGCTATTTGAAGTTCTTACTGTGATAACCTTAACTCATAACTGAGTCCCCCCCCAGGGGGAGGAGGCTAGGAACACGCCTGGTGAGTCAGTGACGGAAGAACAGTTTACTGACGAAGACGGACACCTGGTCACTAGAAAAGTAACCTCCTCCCTCCTCCCTCACATCCTCCTCTCTCTATCTCTTTCCTCTGTTCTCCCTCTTCCTCCCTCCCTCCTTCCTCTCCTCATCCTCTCTCCGTTTGATGTGAGTGAAGACAAACAGTGGTTTTCTTTAGTGAGTTCACTCCTACAGCTAGCCTTATGCCAACACAAACATGTAGATCGCTAACAAATGTCCCCATATTTAATACTTTACAAAACAAGTACTTTCTGTTACTCTGCACAGTGTGAACACAGATATCACATGACAGTGTGAACAGATATCACATGACAGTGTGAACAGATATCACATGACAGTTTGAACACAGATATCACATGACAGTTTGAACATATATCACATGACAGTGTGAACAGATATCACGAGTGTGAACATAGATATCACATGACAGTGTG
This sequence comes from Galaxias brevipinnis, assembly GCA_036023535.2. Classification (NCBI taxonomy): domain Eukaryota; kingdom Metazoa; phylum Chordata; class Actinopteri; order Galaxiiformes; family Galaxiidae; genus Galaxias; species Galaxias brevipinnis. The sequence goes on from JAVQIZ010216917.1 coordinate 19,689, forward strand.
AACAGATATCACATGACAGTTTGAACAGATATCACATGACAGTGTGAACACAGATATCCCACAAGACCTAGCGACAGTCATTACATGTCCATATCTATCATCGACTTCCTCCCTCCCTCTCTTTCTCTCCCTTCCTCCCTCTTTCCCTGTATTTCTATCCCTCCGTCGCTCTCTCTGTCATACATAAACACGGACTGCCCCCCTTGGCTTCCCTGGCCAGTGGTCTGCTAACGCGCCTCTACACCGCCCCCTGCAGGTCATCAGGAAGGTAGTGCGGCGTGTGGTGGCCTCTGAGGACCGCAGGGGATCAGGAGGCGCAGAGAGAGGAGGAGGGGATGAAGAAGTTACAGGAGGTGCTACACCACCCACCGCAGCAACAGGAGGAGGAGGAGGAGCAGGGAAGGGGAGGAAGAGAGGAAAGCGCTCCCGTCAGAAAGCAGGCAAACAGGAAGAGGAGGAGCCAGGGATGGGCCAGGAAGCTGCCAAGGGGAAGGCAGAGGTTGGCAGCACGACTTCCGACCCCTCTGTGACCCGCCCTGGGGTCCCGTAGACTCAGACTAACCATGTGAACCTCTTGTTGTGTACCGATTAACCCACTCAACGTAGAAAAACAAGAAGTAGAAGCTGAAACTAACACCACGCTGTGATCCTGAGGTTTTTCAAAGACTCTCAACTAGTACCAGACTGCTCTTATTGGGAAAAACATGGTTTTATTAAACGTGTGGTCTTGAATGGACTGCCTAACCAGTAGTCTGCGCTATAGGTGTGTGTGTAGTGTGAACTCTGTACTATAGCTGTGTGTGTGTGTAGCATGTATCCTGCACTATATACGTGTGTGTGTGTGTGTGTGTGTGTGTGTGTAGCATGTTGTCTGCATTATACGGTTGTGTGTGGACTATAAAGTGTAGTCTGCACTGTGTGTGTGTGTGTGTGTGTACTATAGTGTAGTCTGCACTATAGGTGTGTGTGTGTGTGTACTATAGTGTAGTCTGCACTATAGGTGTGTGTGTACTATAGTGTAGTCTGCACTATAGGTGTGTGTGTGTGTGTACTATAGTGTAGTCTGCACTATAGGTGTGTGTGTGTGTTTAGTATAGTGTAGGCTTCTCTG
>JAVQIZ010216918.1:0-10920 GCA_036023535.2 Galaxias brevipinnis
ACACACACACACACACACACACAGAGAGCGGCCCCATGCCAGAGAAAGAGGAAGAGCTCCTGATGAACTAGAAATTGTGGCAAGTGCCCCCTGTGGAGGGCACGGTGGGGAGGAGGGGGACAGAAAGAGGGGAGAAAGGGGGCTTTGGTTCCCGCCCGGCCAGCGAAGATTCATGGCCTGTCAGCATCACTAATCAGGGTCCCCTGGTGCCACATTAATCACTGGAACAGCACCAGGACCTGCAGTGCACACTGACCAGACCATCGCCATGGAGACTGACTGACCACCACATCGCCATGACCAAACCACAGACCAGCACATCACCATGGACACAGACTGACCAACTACCATACACTAGGCCCTAACAACCATACCCTGTACATACACAGCCCTGACATGTTTACAGTCACAACCGTTCTTAACCACAGGTGTCAACGTTCCGGGAACGTGTGACGTGAGAAGTCTCTCCGAGAAGTCTGGAGCCTGCCGTGGTGCTTCCTGTCCATTCAGCCTCGGGGCACGCCCGTAAGGCAGCCTGCACTCTATCAGCTCTGATAAGGCCCCCCATAGGCTTTACTGACTTTCTCAAAGGTTCCCGTCCAACATTTAAAGAAATGTGACGTCAGAATGAAAGGCAAAGGGGACAAGGGAAGGGGGGGGGGGTTGAGAAAAGTAATCAGGCAGGCTGAAAAGCGTGAAAGTGCCATTACTCATAATGCCATACACATGGTCAAAAGATAAATGACTGCAATCCAATGGGAGCTTTCTAATATTGGAGTCAGTTGACCGTAACGGAAAGGAAAGTGTTCCTTTGCTTATGGTTTGCCACTGCTTAAAACATGTGATTGTTAATCAAACTGGCCAGCTACTATATATTTGAGCCCCAATCCCTAGGGACAAGTATATGCTTTTGCATGTGAAGGTTAATTGAAGGGTAAAATCCCAGTCGGATCATGGAATAATACAGGGGAAAGTGTCCATGGCAGACCCTATCTTTAGCCTCCTGAGTTCAGCACCATTGACAGGTAGGGGAGGTCTAGTCCACATCATTGAGTGCTAATGTGATTGTTTTCGCCTATGTCCTCTTGTCTTTGATTGGCTCCCCTGTATTCCTTTGTTCCTATTTAAGTCCCTGCCTTAGTTCTGGTTCCTTGTCTGACATTGTCACACTGTGCCCTGTTGTGACCCGTTCTAAAGTTTTTGCAAGTTAAACGTGACTAGTGTCTTCACAAACCTGTCTTGCGTTTCCGAGTATTTTGTCTCTGTTGTTTATTTCTTGGGCTTGGTTTAGTTTTCAAGTTTGTGTTTTAATTTGTCTGCAGTTGGGTCATGTCTTTGCTCCGGGATGCTGACAAAAAGTCTACAGGGTACCAAGTTACATTCTATCTTTACTGGCTGCAAAGACTGGCCCAGGTAAAAAAGTATTATACTTTAGTTTATTAGAAATATAATTCAAGTATACAAAAGTCACTACAAGTACACTTTGACTTATTGTGCTTAATTTCAAATATGTTTAAAATGTACTTGTAAAAAGTGTATTTAAAAATAGATGTCATTAAGTTTAACTTCAAATGTACTAAAAATAAATATACTAATTCTGCAATACTAAGTGATATTTCAGTGTACTTATAAAAGTGTGCTTTATTGTAAGTGTATTGTGAATTGTACATAAGTGTACTTTTCAAAAGTATACTAAATTGCAAATACTTGAAGTGGACATTTAGTGTACTTATGACAAGTATTATTATTCTCAAGTATTTTGTGATAGGCCGCCTCTCGCCCTGTGTCGGCTGGGATAGGCTACCCCCCGCGACCCTGCAAAGGATAAGCGGTATAGCTAATGGATGGATTTTGTGATAGGCCTACACTATTAGAATGCTTTATTAAAGTATACTTAACTGTAACTTTATTGGGAGTATATTTAAGTATACTTACTAAAAGTGCACTTTAAAGTCAACTGATTTTAAGATGTATTTCATTGTACTTTGTAAAAGTATACTAAATTGCAAACACTTAGTGGTAATTTAGTGTACTAGTGGAAAATATAATTATTTTTCAAGCCTTTTGTAGTACACTATTAGTATATTTTATTCCAGTGTACCTTGGAAGAGTATCTTAAACTGCAAATACTTTTTCATTTTTAGTCTTTCAAATTTATTTATTTCAATACACTTGTGCACTTTCTTTCTATCACTGAGAAGTGTATGGCTCTGGACTGTAACCATCATAATGCAGGTAACCTTGACAGAAGGATATACTTTATGTATGTCAGGTTCAGAACAGTTCCTAAAACACGTTTGTACATCCCATTCTTAAACAAAAGACAATTTCAAGGCAGTATAGAATGTTGAATCTTTAATACTGAGTTATCATAAATGCATTTCTCCATTAGTCAGCTATAGCTAGAGCTATTATTTACATTACAATTATTTGATTCCACCCTGCCCAGCAGACATATTAATTTGCACACATGATTTTTCTTTTTACTAACCCTAACCCTAATAAGAATAACACCATAGCAAAGTTAATATTATCTTCATGCAACTGTTACTATTCAAAAATAAGACCAACTCCAGCTGAGTTTGAAAGATTGTGATATGCGAGACTAGCAGTAGTGGTAGATTCCCAAGTCCAATCAGCGTGTGCCTCATCACTGGTTGCCGAGCGATGTCCAATCATAATGTAGAAGTTTAGGCACCAATTGCGTGTATACGTTGGCGGTAATTATTTGAAATTGAGCACCCAGACAGATATATCATTTGGATTGTTCTATTTTCGAGAAGAGTCAAAAAATACATGCGTGCCTAGCATTTATGAATGTAAAAAATGACAATAACATACAGGGAAGACTTCGATTTGGAACAAGGCTGGATAAAGGTGATTTGACCTACTAAACGCAGACAACAACAAAAACTGAAGCCAGATGCAGCTAAAGACAAGCGCTATCATGGGAGGTAAGTTCCAAAACAGTAGTAGTGAAATTATTCTAAAATACTATTTGTAACATTAGCTAACTTTGGTTATAGTTTCTATAACAACGCTACATGATGAAAACCTAGTAGAAATAGCATGCTTTCATTCCAGGCTCATGAAAACTTTTGAAATTATTCAGAAATAGGCCTCTCTTTGTAACGTTAGCTAACTTTGGCTATGTGGTCTCTAGAAAGGTAAGGTCACTAATGATAACCTAGTCATAGTAAAAAGAGTTGATTTTATCCTAGCTCATGAATTTAAGATGTTTTCCACTGTTATTTTGAAGCCCATGTGCATGCATGTTGTGTTGCCTCAGATTCAATCCAGACCCAATTTAAATTTGAAAATAATCCAATTGACTCACATTTTGCTGTCTGTCATTCTCTATTGTTAATTTGATTTGACATTTTTAACGTAGGTTGGTTTGTGTAGAAAATCTAAAACGATTCAAAGGAAGGACAATCCACCTGTGCAGAAGAGGTGTCCTCAAGTAGTGCTATACCTTCTGTAGCCTACTGCTGTATACCTGAAATGTGTATACACAGTATATGAAAAATTGGGAATAAATGCAAAATTTTAAAATAAGATGTGTTGGGATTAGACATACACTTGAATCGCAATATATAATACAACAATATTACAATATATATTAAATCACATGCAAAAAGGCAGCATGGTGGCTTGGTGGTTAGCACTGTTGCCTCACAGCAAGAAGGTCCTGGGTTCAATCCCCACCTAACCCAAGGGCCTTTCTGTTTGGAGTTTGCGTGTTCTCCCTGTGTTCCCGTGGGTTTCCTCCGGGTACTCCGGTTTCCTCCCAGTCCAAAAACATGCTGGTTAATTGGTGACTCTAAATTACCCATAAGTGTGAGTGTGAGTTGTTGTCTGTCCCTATGTGTCAGCCCTGTGATAGATTGGCGACCTATCCAGGGTGTACCCCTGCCTCTCGAGGGCTCCAGCCCCCCCGCAACCCTGCAAAGGATAAGCGGTATAGCTAATGGGTGGATATTAAATCACCAGTGTGTTTGAAATATACTTAACAAAGCATTCAAGTTCATTTGATGGAAGTGTACTTGTAATTGACCTTGTTTTAATCAGCCTCTTTGTGTTTGTAAAAAGGTGCCCAGGCAACTCTGCAGTCTCTAAATGCCTCTACCAAAGAATCAGCAGAAGCCGAGTGACACTTTTCACCTAGGACCTGGCCACATTGGGAAAGACACCCTGGTCAGGTCTAACCTTACCAGGAAGTGGGGAAAAAGGAGAGGCCAAAGACAGACTTGACCCAAAGTGAGTACAATAACTAGTACAGATTATCTGTATTATGTCATCATTTCGAGTGGGTTTCAATGTAATATATTGTCTATCTAGTCAAGTCTTAAATCCTGTGCTTCCTTTTTGTTTTCTGAGAGACAGATTCCCGAGGTCAGCGAGATCTGGGCCCTGCTGCGGAGGAAATGTAACAATGAGGAATACACCAAGGTTCCTCCTCAGTGATCGGCCATGGCCACCATCTTGAATTTTGTTTCTGTTTAAGGCCCCCCCAACCCCCTAAAAATTTACTTTTCAAGCTAATTCATATTGTAAGTGCAATCACCATGTTTTAATATCTGGCATATTTTTTACTGGTGAATTACACTTTCTATTTTACAAAGCTTTTAAGTGTGTAACATTTGTATACATCTTTCTATACCAATAAAATAGTTTTTCTTATAATTGAAGTGCAATTTGTCATGGACAGCACACTAAAAAAGCACTTATAGAAGAATAATTGTGACGTATTATAAGTATACTTCTGCAGCACCTATTAAGAGCACTTACAGTATTACAGTATTGTAATTACAATACACTTCAAGTACACGTCTACTTGACATTTTAGTATAATATCCTTATACTTAAAGTACATGCATAAGGCATAAAATATGGAATAACTACACTAAGTAAATTTTTGATGAACATAAAAGCACTAAATGCAGTCAGAAAGTGCATTCAAAGTTAATTTGAAGTATTTGGGAGGCATGCTAGAATGATGAATGAACTGAACTGTAATGTGTTGTAAGTATACTTCCATAACACACTGATGATATAATACTGTACAACTGTACTGAAAGTGTGTTTTGAATGCCCAGGAATCATGATTTTTGCTGGTGTACTACAGTACACTTAAAGTTTGTAAAATGTTGTGCCAATTTAGCATACTATTTACACTTAAAGTATACTCAAGTAGTAATCAAGTAGTACTTAAGGACAATGTACACTTCCGTATACTTGAAGGCGACGAAAAAAGCACAAAGTGTGCTTGAAAAAACTATATTTAAAGTATAACTTTTTTTTAACCTGGGGGGACCTTGTCTTTCATTTTGTTTCCTGGAGTTGGACATAACGCACATGAGCACGCACGTGCACACGCACACACAACCCAACCCATGCTGAAATCAGATGTCGCTACCATCAATAATATTAGCATGTAAAACATCCCTCGTTTGCTTTCTACGCTGGCCTAATAACTATAGGGGCGTGGGCGCACATGCGTGTGTGTGGCGACATTGTTCTAACCTAGTTAGAAGGTTATTGTACAGCTGCACCCAGTGCCGTGGGATCCGGAAGAGGTAATGGAACCTGAACAATAGAGGGACTTGGCGATAATACACAAACAAAGAGGAAGAAGAAGAGGAGAGAGAGATAATACAAATGGGAGAGAGAGAAAGAGGGAAAGAAAGCAGCTGGTAAAAGCCTGATGACAAGATAGATTGAATCTAATAAGAAAGGGGAAACATTATGTTTAGAAGAAAATGGGCAGTCGAAAGGAGAAAAAGGAGTATAAACATGATAAAAAAACAAGATCGAAGAAATTAAGACTGAGGAAGGCGAAAGAAAAACAGAAACAAAGAAAACCGAATGGAAAGAAGTGAAAATAAAAAGGTGGCAGAGAAGACAGGAGGAAGGGAACGGACAGCAGGGGGTTCTTAGGGCTCTCCCCACCAGCGAGGCTTTGAACCGAACAAACAACACAATACCCTGTCGCCAGGGACGTCACGCCTTGCACACCTGTCCTCATACACACCAAAAAAATTAAAACAATCCTCTCTAGATCCTCAACAGCTGAACTCAAGAGGCATTACTCAGGTTCTGTTCCAGCGCTGTGCCCGTCGAGACCCGTGCCACGCTGCCGTTGAGTTGTCTTCAGTTCACACTGAGCTAGTTCAGTTGTGTACCGCTGTGTGAAAGAAACCCTGATTGGACTCTTTAGGGGTCGCCGTGGTGACTTTCCGCCTCAGACTGGGTAGATTGGTCTGGCTAATTGTCCGGACACACCATGCTTTGTAAACCTGTACTGATAAACAGCTTTACACACACATACACACACGTGTTGACAAATAACAAGCAAGACAAAATAAAGCGGTCAGTCTGGACACAGTGACACACACACTAGTAAGCTACCGGTTGTTTGAGGAAAAGATCAAAACAAATCCCTAATAGGGAGTCGCTCCTCTCTTTCTCTCAGCAACGGATGGGTCTCTCCCTCGCTCTCTCTTCCTCGCTCCCTCTCGCACCCACACACACACAAACTGTTCAAATTAAACCTGGCTACTGAGCTCGTTAGCACATCTGCAGCAACAACCACAGAGAAAAAAAACCTCACAGTTGGCACAAAACACTTCCACACAAATAAAAGGCAGACACCGCCACCCACACACATACAGAAATCCTGACTCCTATCACTGCAGTGACAGGACATCTAGAGGGAAAGAGCGGTCAGACTGGGGAAGGTACCTGTCACTCCAAAGTAAACTCTACCAACTAAATCCCTCACACACACACACACACACACGCACACACACGCACACACACGCACACACACGCACACACACACACAACTGGTTAGATGGAAAACAGAAAGGGGTGGGTAGGAGGTGGTGGTTTTTGTGTGTGTGTGTTACCGATTTGCTCTCCCCTTTCTAGCCCTGGGGGACTGAGAGATTATTCCAAATGACAAGGCTGACTAGGGAATACACCTGCCTCCCTCTCCACACAATAGAGACCTAGAGACCCAGAGTTCCACTGGCCTTTTCCTCTGCTGGTAAACAGCACTCACACTGACTATACTGCTTTTGGAAAACCAATTACACAAGTTATGTTTGTAAAATACTATACACTACACACACATGTACAGGATCTGCTAACTAATAGCTTTTGATTTGCTACTGCCATTTATTACACTGGGATTTTAGTCAAATCTTTCCTCCTTGAAGATTGTTAAAAAGCTTGTTAATTTCAACTCCATGTAATTCAAGTCTAACTCTGGTGCACACACACAAACAATCCAGTCTCATGTGTATGCTCAGAGCAGATAAACACACATGCCCGATCCAAACACACATGCCCCATCCAACCCCTATGTATGTTAATCATAACCCAGAGAGCCCAAACCATACAACGCGATCCCCTGCCAGCTCCTAGGTGAGAGAGGCCATGTTAAAAGACACAAGCTCTGTGTGTTTCTACAGACACGAGTGGCTTGTGGAGGGCAGAAATTGTTTTGGTGGATCAGTCCAACGCCCCAAGCAGGGCTTCCCCTTCTATTTGCACAGTTGACCAGAATGGGTCAATCCCCGTACTGAATGTGTGTGTATGTGTGTTAGCTTGTGTGTGTGCGAGTGAGTGAGTTTATATCCAGTCAGTGCTGTACTTCACAGCTTGCAGTATTCGTTCTCCTCAATGCCAGAGCAGACAGGAGGCAAGCCAGCAACGTTCCCTGTGTTCCCTGTTTGTTGTCTGTAGATCCTTTTGTGTTGCACTCTGAAGGACGTATCTGTCCGACTGTCCTTCAGCTCTTTTGCTGTTGCATTCGCTTTGGTTGTGTTTTTTTTTATTGTTTTTGTCCATGTTTTTGTCGCACTCAGGATAGATGAGAAGACAGGTGTATGCTTTGAGCGTACTCTGCAAACTGTGTCACCTTGTCTCATTCCCTCCATTCCCTCTTTTCATTTTCTCCTCTATCTCCATGCCATCCTTTCTCCTCACTTTATTTCAGACAGACGTAGGCGGATTTGAATAACATTTTTTTTGTATGATCGCACGTCACCTCTCGCTTCTGAGAAGAAGGCCGGGGACTATAAAGAGGTTTACAGGAGAAAGCAGCGGGTGGGCCGAGGATACAAAGAGCTGGGACGTTCTGTGTGTACTGGTGGACAGCCATGTCTGTAGTCTACTGTCCTCTGAAATCTGGGAGTATGAGTCACCCAGCAGATCATTGAAGATAACGCACGCACGCACGCGCACACACACACACACACAAACTGACTGTAACGATTAGAGCCGTAGTGAAAAACTTGGCTCTATCTAATTACAGTCATCAGTATAAATATCTGTATGTAAATCAAATTACAGTACAGGCGTAAACAGCACAACAACGGAGATATTATGAACGGTTCGTTAAATACAATTTTCCCCATCGCCAGTTACATTTTTGCTATCCCTGGTTTACAGTAGCACCCCTGCATGGCACTCTCACAGACTGCGGAAAAATGCCTGACACCCTGGAGTACAACTTCTAAATGCAGCAGGAACCCCGCGGTTTCTGGGTGCTGTAATTGATGCAGCGTGTGTGCCACCTTGGCAACTTTGCTCCCAAAACGTCCCTGCCACCCTGGTCTGGGTTTCCTGATGCAGCAACTGATACATCCCAGCTGCTGTTAGTCATTAGGGCCCACTCCATGCGTCCCATTACTTTTTTCTTCTTTTTTACTGGAGTCCCACAGGGTGATAGAAACCCACTTATAACCACATGAGTCACCAGGACTTTTAAATTACTCGGATGAGAGGAGGCGTTCTTTTGTAATTATGGCGGGGATGAGGGAGAGTCATGGAGAGAGAGAGAGAGAGAGAGAGAGAGAGAGAGAGAGAAAACAGATAACAAAAATGGAGAGAAAACGAGCAGTATGAGAGCGAGATGACCCTTTATAAAACCTGCTGCTTCCAAAAAAACGCCAAGTCATTTTTAAACCGCTGTGACAAACCCGTACCAGCGCCGAGCTGACTCAAACGCTTACCGTCGGCGCCAAGTTTCTTTCAGCTAGAATCGCATGGGGGTTTAAGCCACAAAGCAGGCTAGTTCAGGTTGGTTAGCGGCAAGAGTGAAATACATCTGACAAGGAGGTAGAAAATAACAGGCGGGACTGTTATTTTCAGCACCAAGGACAACTCTATATTCCTCTCCCTTTCGCCCGCTCTTTGCTCTACAGCACCGCCAGGCTATTCTTCTCGTTGTTCACGTGCCGCAAACTGTAATAAAAGTTGACCTTAAAGTCTCGTTGTAATTCTGTCCTCTGAGTAGAGTGGAACAAAATCCTTTTTTTTCTTCTTTTTGTTGTGAACAACAAACATGTTCTGTTTGTATAAGAGATCACGTTGAGAATAACTCGCACGGCCCGTTTAGATATGAATATGTTATGAAGACTAACTGAATTATTTATTATGGTTGAATTTTGTTTGGGGTCTTGTTCGGCCCCCTTCCACCCAAAAACAAGTTAATGAAACAAGCTGACATGTCAGATAAGAGTTGGCAGCGCGCCAAGCCGTCAAGGTCAACAAACGTGCGAAATGACTGCCGAGCCAAACCATTCGGGTCAGGGGAAGGCGGGGGAGGGGTGAAGGTTATTTCCATTTCTTCCTGATACATTTTCTTGCTTATTCTCTCTCTCCAGCTCTTGGCAGTTGATTTGAATTTAGACAGGGAAGCACTGGGAACATGGCGAGGTTTTTCCAGCAGGCGATTTGTCCTATAGCTACCCTTGGAGTCGGCGAGGGGTGGAAGAACTCGTGCTCTTAAGCCGGGCCCCAGCTTCATAATGAGGACATGAATCCAGGGCGGTAAGGCCATGCAGGTGTGTGTGTGTGTGTGTGTGCTGCTTGCCTTTCGCAGCCTTGTGTGAACTCGCTGAGCCAGACGCAATGCTAATATAACTTCTCACCAGCACAGAACGGTGGTGGTGGGGTGATCGCGGCTGTTCTAGCTGCCTAGCGGTGAGGGGTAAAAATATCCCATGTATAATGACAAAAGTAGGCTAATGTCAAGATGTGCAAATTTATACATTTCTCCTCGCCACATTCTGCATACAGAGAGGCCTGCGGGGTTTGTGTTACTGTGAGGCGTTAGACACCTGGACACACTCTGTAACTACGGGAGATGGATCGCGGTTGCACTTCTCTACTCTCTACACTCCATCGGAACAGCGGTGTTCATTCTGCCTCTAACAAGCTGTTCAAGACAGAGTGCAGGACGCAGGGAGCGAGAGAGAAAGAGAGACAGAGAGAGAGAGAGAAAGAAAGAACAAGAGAACGAGACAAGGCAGACAAACAACGGGCATAGACGAGAAAGAGAGCAAAACGTGTAAGGCTGATATAGGACAGAGAAAAAAAGTTAGAGAAAAATAAATTGAGACAAAATGTTTTCTCGCTTTCGTTGTAATGGTGGGAGGGTTTTTAAGCGTATTGATCATGTTTCTCATCCTCTGAATTAAATCAGAGAACAGTCTGTCTCAAACTAAAACAACTTTTAGAAACCTGAACACGTTGGTTTCAGGACGTCTTCACGCAAGTAGCTTTTGTACTAGGAAGAGTAATAATATATATATGTAACGTGCGGGTTCGTTGTGTGGTGATTGGATCACTCTTATTGAGGAACAAAAGCAGAATGGAGACGGAGTATTTTCTTAACAGTAAACTTTATTCTCACGGCTTCAGCTAACCCACTTTTCCAACCTCGCTCCTCTTTTTCTTCTTCTCTTCCCAATCTCCCGTAACTAAAATTGACCAATCAGAAGCTAGGAGAAGACTTACTTAGGGTAAATGCACTGAAACCTAAAGGTGCATATTCAAAGTATTTTAGTAGTCTAAAACATGCTGAAGAAGAATATTTAAACACGTAAATTATTGTAAATATTAATA